>KI920272.1:13519-28591 GCA_000473525.2 Anopheles melas | reverse complement strand
CCGGATTTTGCGTTCTGCGGGTGTTGGTGTGCATGGAAAAGTTCACGCTATCCAAGCTATCGAAGGTTTTGGTGCAGGAGGAGCAGCAAATCCCGCCACAGGGACACGGGGCCACTACACGATAGTGGCTGGACTGTAGGGTGAATCGGCTACTCGGCTACAGCCACGGTGTTCGGTAAGGTATAAAATAGCAATTTTCAATTTATATCAATTTTAAACCCGGCAACCCAAACTCCCGGTTCGTACTGCCATCTCCCTTTCTCACCCAATAAACTGCCAAGCTGCTGTCAAACCGATGGACAGCGTTTACCTTGCACCGCATCAAGCACACCGACCTGCTACGGGTGATCTGCTCGACCTGTGTGAAGAATTTCCGGTTGATCGGTTAAAATTTCCTCACTATATCCAGCATCGACCCGACACGGTGGTTGAAAGAATGCACCCGTGGTGAGGAAGGCAATGGTCGTGTGAAGAAAGGGGATAAATGCTGTTACATTGCACCATGCGAGATGCGCGCTGATGAAAAACAGTGGCAAACCGCCGCTCGGAAAAGCGTACCACCATCATGCGGGAAGCAAAAGCCACCGAGACCAAACGGCTCTTACAGATAATCGTGGCTCCGAGGGGAAATGGCGGAAATGCTGAAAATTCGCATCCGGCGTATCGGTCGGTATGCCAGAGGGTTGCCAGTGTGGTTCAGTAATGGTCCCCCGGCGATAAATGAGTTATCTTCTTCACACGTAGCTCTGTTACCATCGCCAATACCCGACAGGGGAACCGCTATCACAAAAAGACAGCATTTTATCACGATCGTGGCTGCGGCATCGGTAGAGAATATCGGTTGTCGGTTTTATCTTTAGACTCATTATGTTGCTCATTACTTTTTCTTGTTCCAGCTGAGCGGAACATGGCGGTGATGCGAGATAGAGTAAGATAAAGCGATGCACTAAATTGGTTATTTTCCTACGATTTGTTTTGTTATTTGGGTTCAAGAGTGTGGATAGTTCAAGGTGACAAAATTTCAAATTATCTTCAATCGAAATCCAAAACGATTGCCGAGAGTTCAAATTAAAGACTCTCACCCACACACATACACATTCCCCCACTGAATCAGTAATGAAACATCCTTAATGAACGTAATGCAGTGGGACGTACTTTTGTGTCTAATTGTTAAAATTAATCTTTCGAAAAAGCAAAACATTTTCATCATACAAACTCTATCCTTTTCACTCGAGGTGTTCCCCATTTATGCTACCTCCCCAGACGCCCAGCCATACAAACAACACAGCCAAACGAAAGTATCGCCACAAAAAGCATCCCCCTTTGGCCACAACATTAGAAAAACACCGAAAACCCATCCACAGCTGGTCCCTTCCAGCTGGATCCGTTATCGTGCGTTCCCACTCTTACAGCCACACGGCCTTTGCACGGGTGCATTTCGAGTACCTTCCCTTTCACTCTTGCCATTCGCTCACTGGCTCGAACATACACCAACACACTAACGGCGGTGCTAATGTAACAAAACCTCACAGGGGACCGATACCGACGGTATCCTTTTTCTGTGTTAGCCCCTCCGCTAGTGCACACACTCTATCATTTCCCGGATGTCAACCATTTCCGCAAATGTGTTGTACCGGCACAACATTTTTGAGTTTTCGGTCCCTTTTCTGCTTTTGTCCTATATTTTTCATTCTTTTTCCCTAACTCTCGCCCGCTCTCTAGTCAACGACGTCAACCTAAACCCCTTCGAGGCACCTAAAACCATGTTTAACTCAAGGGTTTGCGGCTCTCATCCTGGGGACAGTTGCCGGTGGAGCAACGGATGAGCTAATTAATTTTGTTTCGTAGCTCTGTCTGTCGTGTAGGTCCATCGTGTTTCATCGAATGGAGCCTTTTTGCTGTGCCTTGCTTTTGCTGCCGTCAAGAGTTTCTGGAGTTTTCCACACAATCTCCTTCCGATTCTATCGCATGTGGGTGATGCGGTAATACACTTGGCAGTCGGCCGCTGACGGTGCGCGGTACGTGGCTGTTTAAACTGCGAAACAAAATGACATAACCACAATCAATCCTTTTGCGGGGTTTGTGGTTTACAGTTTGGGAAATGCTTTTGTATAAAATGGGGAAAATCGGATGATGGCAGTTTTTTAGGAAAGAATTAACGACCATTCGCTAGGTGAATGCTGCTGACGAATAGGAATTATTACTTTCTAGTTTCAAAATATTAGTTACAACACACAAAATGAAACAATATTGTAACTAAACGCACGTTTAACTATTGAAACATTATATCTTAAGAGAAAACAGTTCCACGGAAAAAAATGTACACAGGAGTCAAAATTGTCCGTTCTTCCGAGTCTGACCATCCTGATGGTTACTTTAAAAGGTTAATCTATGCGTTTTAACACTTAACATTATTTTATGACATTTTATAACATATCTTTGAACCATTTGTTTGGTTTATTCGCTAGAAAACATTCAATAAATAGTGGAGCGAATTCAAAAATATCTGAAAACTATATTGGCATTTTAGGAAAACATTTTCTATACAAAGTATGATAGAATCACTAGCGAACATCCTTCAAACATGCAACACGTGCAACCGAATTGTTTTGTCTGCTACTTAACAACATGCCCGTTTGGGGTTTAAGTTTTGTATGTACCGAGCCCCTCATACGCTGGACTAGTTATCCTGGGTTAATCAAACAGTCACAGAAAGCAAAGGCCTTTAGTAGCTAATGGTTTATGATAGGTCTAGGCCAATTACAATTCTTGCACCAAAGTAACTGTATTGTAATAAATTTATCACCAACAAATGATAATTTTATTATCATATCATATCACCAACAAGTACGACCGTATTTTATTTACTTTCTCTCTACGTACATACGTCAAAATATCTAGACAGAAGAAATATGTCTGAGGCTTGCTCAATTTACGCCCACTATCAAACCTCTTATAAACATTATAAATCATAATGATAAATCATCCTGCATCACAGATATTCAACGATCGCCAACAGTTTGACATGATTCAGCATTGCCTTTTATAAGCTTTGGTACAAGCATAAATCTAAAACCCAATCCAAAAAATATATCAAAACATGAATATGAAAGTGGAATGTTGACAAACCGAAAACTTAATTTTCCACCAATCATCATCAATAAACGAGCCAGCGAACCGATGCAATTACTCAACCTCATCCCAAGGTAAACTTTGCCTTCGATGTCTGTGTCTAACATATCTGTTCCATATGATTCTGTGCTCTGCTTTGGGAGTATGTGAATTTGGTCGTTTTTCCTACCCCGACGCACCAAATACAATAGTAACCATACGGGAAAGGATGCCAAACGATCGGACGCTAAGCGAGGCCACCGTCACCAGCCAACTCACAAGCCAAACCAAATCATGTTCAACTCCCCCGAGGGAGTGCTGCTGTGGGGCACGTCTGGCCAGCAGAAAAGCCCCTGAATAGTCCAAGATAATTATTCCAATTGAGAAAATCCGATAATCATTCTAGAACACCCGGCCCCTTTACTCCCCCCCCCCCTCCCTACCCACTCCCCACTCTCCTCTTCCTCCGGCTCACTTCGGTCAGTTTAGTCAGACATTGTAGGCGGGAAGTTTTGGAAAGTCACACATCAACAGCCACAACTGCTTCTATCAAGTGCAGGAAGTGCGATTTGCTCCTTTCCGAACTGTGCCTGTATCCGGCAGGCTCGTTACCACTCATTTCCGGTTGACCACTTGCTCGATGTTGCCATACAGTTGGCTGCTTTTTCCCGCCGGACAACAAATGGTGTCTGCTAAAAGCCAGCATTTGAACGGTTCTTTATCTGTACGACACCTATTGGCAATTGGCTTGCGTTGCTAATAATTGCTTCACTAATTTCTCAATCGGATCGACGCAGATGCTGATGGCAGCAGATTACTTGACGGTAGTCGAAAAGCATTTCAAATGCTCAAAATTGCACCTGCTTAAGGGCTTAAAGATGAAACTGAAATGCTTGGTATGCTGTTTCAGTTTAATGGTTTAACAATATATAGTCTTAAACAGATGTGAGGCGTTACATCTTTAACGAGTAATGCATCTATTTAACTTGTTTTGTGAATAACAAAAAAGAGCCATTCTCCTTAAGAATAACTTTGCGCGTGAAATCAATCATAGATCAATTTTTCTAGAGGAGGTAGCGGGAAGCACAATTGGGTGCAACGATTATTTTTTACTTAACAGAACATAGCAACGCTTGTTCTCGCCGTAATCCATGCGAATAGAAATATTCCAACGCTTCTGGGGGTGAAAAGAATAAAATAAAACTAGAAAGAAACAAGAATGGCGGTATTATCATTTTCTTCAAACTGCCATAGAAACCGGCACTTGTTGTTTGAGCTCAACAGTTTGTCAGTATTATGACATCCGACAAAAATATTGAATTAACGTGTTTCGTTGCTTGCAAAGACCCGGCCGCCTAAAATAGTTAGCTCAATGAATTAATGAACCTTGTGAAACCAAACCAAACAACTTTCTAGCAGCGTTATTTAACAAGTTTATTGGATTAAGATCCAAGCTTATGGTAATACACTGTTTGATACCGAAAATGCAAGAAACGAACAATTCAGTTAAGAACGATATTCTCCGAAAAACATATTAAACGCTCACAAAACAACCTCTGCTGTGGTTCCATTTATAATCATAGTGCTGCTACTCCTTGAAACATCAAAGCATTCGACAACATCGACTGAGAAACGATGGTTTCATGCACATATGTTACCCTAAACATAACTGTCTGTGTATGGAAAAACGCTTAAATATCATTAAAACCGTAAATGCTCTCATTTTGTACGATAAAGCACGTAGGCTGTTAAGAAAAGTACACCTTACACACCTACACATCTACCGAACGACTGCTTTAGGTGGGAAGGAAAAACATCCTCCACCCTTTTCGCCATTTTTTCTTACCCTACGTCGTTTTATAATCCTATTTCAACGAATAAAAAATCATACCCACAAGTCGACTCAAAAACACCTGTCACCAACCGCAAAGAGAAGCAAAGAGGGTAGGAAAGCTGCTTTCAAACCGATTCGTGGAGCGGCCCGACCACGAAAGGGTTGGGCTTTTCGGTAGGTTCTATTGAATTTAAGGATCAAAGTAACTGAGCACAAAACAAGCCCCAAACGAATGCCACAGCAAGCGAATCAATTGATCTTTCCTGTCAACAAGCAAGCTACAAAGAAACACAACTCGTGTTTCTTGTGAAGCGGTAAAATCTACCAAAGATAACCGTACCGCTCCGTAAGCAGGCCTGTAAATTTGGCAAAACTTCGTCTTTGATAACGACACTGGGCTGCGAGAGTAGTCCAAACATCAAGTACTTGGTAAGGGTAGGGTGGGATTTGTAAAGCGTTCTACTGATTAAATGAGGGCTTTGTAGGCTTATTGACCTAAGCGTTTTGCCAAAGGGAAGTGGCATTCCGATCGCCAGCGTAGCCGTTAAAAACGCAGCATATTTTGCAGCCCCTGTCAGCTGCCGTCAATTCATCAGGAATATTAATCAGCTTTGTAATTTGCCTCAAACGTCAACACCTCGCCGACTCGCAGGCTGTCCAGTTGTGAAACGATCAACAAACCACCGGGCGTCTCCATGCTTTGCAAAGCGTCGCGTTTTAAATCGCATGCCGTTCGCCGGCTCTCGGGAGTCTCTGCTCTTCGTAGCCGCCACTGTTTGTGATTAATTTGCGCAATATTAATGATAATCGTTGAATAAATTACAAGGAGCGCGCCTACCCGAGGCGCTGTCCGTTGCCGGCTGTTTAGAAATGGCTCGCAGCTGGATGCTTGAGTGCGAGCGGAAGTAGACGCTTACGGGACTTTCCTTTTACTTAGGTTCTGGTTTTAACGCTCCACACAGGACTGGCTTGTTTGATGCTTCAGGGAGGAAAGAAAACAGAAGATATGCCAGCAATCAACAACAAATAATGCCGGAGATAAGTAAATCGCAGCTAATGAAATCAGTCCAAAGCAGCTGGCTGCATAGGAAACTTATTAAAAGATACTTTTTTTGTCCACATTTTGAAAGATATTTCAACAATTTGATTATGATTTTTTTTTATTATTTTCCAAGAAAATACATACAAATTTGCTGCGTAAAACATGGAGCACTGTGGAAACACTGAAACACCAGCTCCAATCAACCGAGATTGCCAGTTGTGTTGATATTGGATATTGTATGTTTACCACTATACACAAACAATCCAGCATTTCAAAATAGCTTTGCTGTTGATTTTTGTTTGCAGATCGAAGTGATTTTACTTTAATATATCATGTGCAGCACTGTTTAACCTTTCTTCATACAAAAAAAAGCTTGCATGAGCTATCCACTTCAGACCTTAACTTGGTGTGAAAAGATAGCATTTTATTAAGGTTAATTTCCAGGCGTGATTTTTTAGATTAGTTATGTGTAGTTTCCAAATTATAAAAACCATTTAAAAGTTGATAGTTGAAATGATAAAACGAACCAATGTATAGTAGTTTTTTTTAACCAATATGCTTGAAGTAAAATACCCATTTCATCAAAATCTCTTGGGATGCCTACACCGCTACGCTGGATCCTGGATGTTGATATAAAACATTTAAAGCTTTTCGCAAAGAAACCAGTCAAACCGACCACCAAACGGCTGCCATTGTTTCCCGCATCCGGGCTCTTGTCTACCGGTGGTTCTATTTATTGTGCGGTTTTGTGCTGGAAGGTGGCCATAAAGAATGAATTAATCTCCTACCGATTTTGCTTCGTGAAGTGCTTTGTCGGTGGGGGCAAAGTGCTTGATGTCCTTGCGGTTCGTTTCACTCTCTACCGGCAGTTCAAGTGGCAGATCTTACGCTTGTGACGCTTCATTCAAGTGGAATAATGATTTTGCTGCCTTCGTTCCTTGCTACAGCGCCGGTCGCAACCGATCGCCTTCCCTGGTTGACGGCCTTCAACGTCCATGAATCCATCAAACCTGACCTCATTTTTACGGGACAAGGTACAAGGGAACGAAACCATGTAGGGCCTGTAGGAGTGGTAATTTTATCTCCTCACTTAACTTGGGCAAGGTACAGAAATTATCCCATCTAATCTGAACTCAACAAAAGCATTTGCAGTGCATCATTCGTTCGAGCTTCGCCAAACAGCTACATTCGCTCGGTGAACAGTGAACCGTTCTCATCCTTTGTCAAATTGGCAAAATCACACGCTGCTACCTCGAAACCTTTCCGGAAACTATTTGCGCTAGATTAATTCCTACCCAAGCGGCCGTATTGTACCTTTTCGAACACATTGCACGGGATGGTCGTAAACCAAATGGCTAATTAACTACAGCGTTACTACACTATACTGAACACTCGTGCCACTTACAGGTGGACATGTTTCTTAATACTGCTCAATTATATAATCCCTGCATGAGAAAGCTCAGCCGGCACAGAATTGGCATTGCCTGTCTTAGTAGAAGTAGAAGTGTCCTAGAAAAGTATACAAAGGTAGATAAGTTTTCATACTGTTATGTTACGCAAGATGCTTGTGTCCTCCAAGACGGCTTTTTTATGAAAACATTAAAATATAACCTATTTTGAACAAATATTGATGATAAAGTACTATGTAGTAACATACAAGCTCTGCTCACACCCACAGGAATCGATGAAAATCAATTAATTCGTAGTTGATTGTGTGCTATCAAGCCTAACGCAAGCAAAGGATTTTGTACAATCTCCGTGGACTTTCTCTCCCTCTCTCTCTTTCTCTTCTATCTCTCTCTCCCTTTCTCGCTCTGACTCTCTCTCTCTCTATCTCTCTTTTTCTCTCTCTTAGCATTGTAAATAGTTAAATCCGTGGTTGAAGTTTATGTAAATGCCGGACTAAAAATTACACAATTTCGATCCCATTTTTCGGAACACACTATCTGCAATACAAACCCGGGAAAGGTGCACTAAAATTGAGGCAGGCAGGAGCTCCCTTGCCAAACCAAATTTCCTTCCATTGCTACTAAAACGTTCGCTTTTGCAGAAGAATAGGATTTGTGAAGGTTGGCAAAACCACACCGCACCACTGCCGGTTAGGCTACAAATTGGAAATTCTCGTTCGGAGTTTGGTAACAGCGGTAAGCTTTGTACCCAGCATCACCCTAAACACTACTAGGTGGGGCCATCAACAAGGGTTATGAGCACTCATTCTGCTGCGTTTCGGTGTTGAACCGCAAACCCCCAACGGTAACGCAATTGAAATGGCTACACGGAAACGGGGAGTCTCTCACTTGTTTCCCCCCCCCAAACCACAATCAATAGCAATAATAATGATTCAGCCACCCGTGCGTCCTGGCCGGGACCTTTTAATTACATTTTCCTCGAAGGAATTAAGCACGGGGCAAATGTGTTTCTATTGAAATGCGTCGTCATCCTTTTGCAAGGGCACTAATTTTACATTTCAATTTATTTCATCAAGCAAAGCCTCAGAAAATGACCCTTGGTTCCTCCTCTTGGAGCAATCAATGAGTGATGGAGAAAGGATTCGGAAACCGGAATACATTTTACACTTCGTGTGGTTTTTTTTTGTTTGTCGTTGTAGTTGAATTTTCATTGTTCGAGGTGGTATTTAATTTGGGAAGCAGATAAAATTGTATGATGCGGTGTGTGATTCTGCTAGTCCTTCGTACAAAGCAAAGTGGGCGTAAAATTGCTTCTATCTTTAGAATGAAGTTTTGTCTATTATTTTCGTACACAGGAAAAGGGTGAATCTAGGGTGAATAAGGTTAATAGCATGTCGAGCCATTTCTGTTGTTTTGTGGTGTGGTTTGATGAACCATTTCAAATGGTTTACTCGGTTTTCGATTTTACATTTCGTCTCAATCGACTCTGTTTGATGGGGGTCACAGCAACTCAAAAAGAATAAAAAATGTGTCATAAAAAATCCACTTTACCTAACCAAACTAACTAACATTGGAGGGAACACTGCCAATATGCGTAAAAACTGTTTAGCTTAAAATATAACCTTTGACAACATGCTGTTTTCCTGCACGAAAAAATCCCTAAAAAGCTTTCTTATCCATTCAAAAACAGAATTGAAAAAAAACATGGATACATCTGCAGTAGCATCTAGGTTAAACCATGATTTAGGATAGCTTTCTTCTTCCGAGACAGTTGTCATACTGTTTTGAAATGATATTGCATCTTTCTGTCTTGTTTATGTTATGACATGGTACAACCTCATGTCACAAAAATGTGACAGCTAGCTAAAAAAATGTTTCATTTCTTTGGAGAAACGAAGTAAGGTTATTTATACTGTAAATGGTCTAATTCAGTGAAAGTAGATTAACAACACATTAATGAGATGCTAGAGAATTTCTTCTACGGTTAAACTTACTGTAATCCCTTCATACGTAACATAAATAGCAAACACTCTTATTTAAAATTGTAAACACTCACGAACGACATTTTTGCCAAAATTATGTTAACCAATACATTGGACAGCCACTTTAACGCGTGGCAGTTGAATAAAAACCTCTTACATACCTTAAGCCCCATAAGCACCAGCAAACGATTCTTGGTACCGTATGCGAGGATGTCATTCTCCGTGTCCAATTTATTCAACCCTCCTTTGCTTGCTTGACGAGGGTGATTGTGTTTTCTTTTTTCTCTTTTTTCCCGCAAACACCCCAAAACTTGCGCCCTGCCGAGACTCGTCCGAAAGCGATGCGGGAAGGCTAATGGTTACCCCTGAGGCTGCGAGTAATTTATTTTTTAATGAAAATAAATTAATTCAGCATCGATCAACTTCGTTACAAATTCATCTCATTTTGTAAACATCCGTAGCAGCAGCATCATGCAGCATGTAGCACGAGAGCCCCATGGACAGGGCTCGTGTGCAAGGGAGAGGGCAAACTGAACAGTCATTTGCACGCGCCGTGTTCGTGATCGAAAAGTGTGGAGGATTGAAAATTTGCGTTAAAAGCAACCTTCGGCGAACATGACGAACAATTTAATTTCATTTTGTTGTGCCTATGCCAGCCCACACTGTTTGTGTTGAGGAGATGGGAAGGGGGGCGTGGAGGCGAAAGCACTTGGTACTAAAGGTATGGGCGGCAGTGTTTGAATTTGGTTCCTATTTTTGCACACACCCACACACACACACTGTACATCAAACCTAGTGAATGGCTGAATAGAAGAAACCATCAGTTTCACTGCGTTATAACATCATACAATCGTTGGATGGATATTGTTTCAGTAACATTTTCAATATCAAACATCAACAGCTGTTCGGACTAGCGACTGGTTTCAGCACACATCCCTAATAAATCTGGAACAAAAAAGTCAATAAGACGATGTTGTGCAACGTTTTCTTCCCTTCTCCAACTTCTACTGCTCAGACTTCCACTGTCGCCCACGCCGAATGAAGCGCAAGGCAAATGTTAAAAGAGACTCCAACATTGTAGGAGCGAAGCGAGAAAAAAAAGTATGGCTCACGATGGCGCCGTAAATCGATGTAACGGTTGAGTTACTAAATCAATTTAAAACCCTTCAATCGCTTCGGATGATTGAATACAAATTTTGACTTAATTTTAGTTTTTAGCTTCTGGTTTGCTTGTGGAAATGTTGGAATTTCGATCCGAAACCATTCTACAATCAAAATGTCTTTTGTGAACGTTTAAAATCGTTTGCTTTTTATCTGCAGGAAGAGTGTACAAAATGACTGAATAAAAGAAATTAAAGAAGATAGAGAAAGCAATAAAAAAGTTAATCCTACCATGGTAATGTTGTCATTCACTTCTAAGCACTGCTGATGGCCGATTTTCCTAACAAACAATCTAGTCAAATAATTCCACAAAGTATATTACATACTTATAGATGAACTAGCACTAACACATTTTGCATTGCCATTTGTTCAACAACAATAAAATGTAAAATGGAGATTCGCTTTTTGTTTGTATTTGTTTTGGCTTACACTGGATACTAGTTGGATGCCACCAGTTAAAAGAGAAGGCCGTTTTTTGCTAACTTTATGTTATTCGCAATGTTGTACAACACTCACAGCACCACCGTAACGCACTGTTTCTTTAATGCCATATTTAATGCTTTAATGTGCACACAGGCAACCGCTGAGCAACGGATCTTTGCACTTTAATAATTATTCGCCCACATTGAACGTATACCTTAGCCGGGTTCACAGTTTCGCACTAAAAGCGACAAGGGCAGAAGTAAAACACTGCCGAAACAAATGCCGATCGTGAAGAAAGAAAACTTTGGTCGGCCACTGAAAGCATAACACTGACAAAAACACACGCATACACACGCATACACCCACGCATCCAGTCACGGAGAGGTGAAAGGAAAGACGGTGTGACAGTGCGAGAATTTTCCTTCGCGCACGTGCTTCGCTCACAACAACCGGGCCCCGGGCCAAACGCGAAACAGCCCGAGCCGTTGCGTCTCGTCACCGCGGTTGCTGTGCGGTTGCCAAGCGTACACACGCACACTTACACACACGCGCACTAGATGATGCTGTAGCCGGTTTGCATGCCGACCGGAGTGCTGAGCTGCTCTTGCACCCCTCTTCAACAGCCTGTTGCGACGTTGTTGCGCGGGGTTGATGATTGGCACGGGATCACGGCTTTGGTGTCCGCTATCTTCCACCCGTTCGATGACACAAACGCTTGCTCTGCACTCTAACACTGCGAAGCTACTCACCACACACTGTCCAGCAAACGGGTGAGATGGGGAGAAAAATCCCTTCGCACAAACTAGAAACACCGAACCTCCAGCGAGTGGTTTTCGCAGCAGACGGGAGCGCGCGTCCGAACTGCCGGAAGGATCTCGTTCAACTAAACTGGCTCCGGTCGGTTTCAGGTGTGTGTTGAAAATGGGAGCTCGTTGCGTGTAGGCTGCAGCATCCGTCGGCTAGGATAGCATAGCTGGCATTCGGCAAAAGCTTCCTCTCGGGTCCGGTCGGCAATCGTTCGTCCGTCGTCGAAAGCTTCCACCCACGGGCGGTTTGTGCTCACAGCTCACTCATCGACCCCGGTACAGATGTGCTGTGCTCTGGAGATGTGCTATTGTTTGCTCTCACAACCGAAAACGATATCGCACCAGCGGATGTTGCTCTTGCCGGTTTTGCTTTCATTATTTACTACGCAAAGCCTTACAGTTTTCCGGCGTTTTTGCGCACCCACAAATACATCACAGGCATCATTCATTGCATATTCCAAATTACATTCTCAATGTAGCAGCCAATATGATTTTTGATTGTTTTTTTTTTTTTTTCAACAACCGAAAGCTTTCTCCCTTTGACATCGGTTTAACAATCGGGCTGTCGAAAGAGACGTAATTGTACAATGCAATCTCCGGATGTTACATAATGCCGGGTTTACGTGCAAAGCTAATTGTCAAAAGTGTTAAAATATGGATTGATTCTTTCCATTACCGCGGATGGACGGAGGTGAGCGAAATAAAACTATAATGACTCATGATTTATTATTGATCTGCGGTGAAGGGAGGGAAATGAATATTTTACCAAGTAAAGCAAATAATTAATTCGCTTAAATCATGTAAGCTTAATGCAATCAATCCTACCTATGGATTACAATGCGTTTTTTTTACGGTAATGCTACGGTAATGCAGAAAAAATGTTTCACGATTTTCAAATTTCATCTTATTTATAATGACTCATTATAACATATAAATTATTAAAAGTCATCTTTGGTACATCAATACTTTTTGTATACGATTAGATCGTTTGACTTTTTTTGCGACGTTTATCAAATTGAAATGTTCGGAAAAAGCTTTCAATGAGTGAATGAGGCACCATATGGCCACTTCACTCTTTGAGTGATGTAACAACGTAGCTCACTGAAACACCTATTTGAAAGGCTAAATGCTGTTAATACAAAATCATTTTGTATCATATCTTCCTTCCCGCGCCACGCAAAACAATATGCTCCGGTAGAATTCCAGTCTCACTTGCGATGAACAACTTCGGAGAACTGACACCAACCACCGGGATTTTTTCACATCAACATTACCATCATACAAACGTGTTTCATATCCACCAGCCTCGCTTGGTTGCTCGGCATCTTTGAGCAAATAAACTTAAAAGCTCCAATTAAAACCTCATTGCTTCTCACCCTCGTACCACTGGCCGTCATGTTGGCATGTTGGCACCTACTCCAACCATTCCCGTACAGCAACAGGAACACAGCAGCAGCACCACCATCACTGAGAAGGATTCTCTCATTGATGATATCAGTTCGTGATCGTAGCACTTCACCATCCATTACGCCCACCGGACCGACAACTACTTCAATGCAGGAAACAGGAAGCATAAAGCAGCACCCGGGAGTGGTCCGAATACACTCTTGGCCAGCGGTTTCGGCCCGTCCAGGCTCTGGATCGTGGCCAACGATAACTTGCCTGCTGGTCTGTGCCACTCAAAACGACCCTTTAATTATCGCAAGTGTTCTTTCAACGCCCGGTACACCCGCCGCTTTTGCGCCTCCGCCCATGGCCACCATGGCACGAAGCGGGACTGATTTTGCTGTCATTAAAAGGCAGGATAGCTGATAGCGATTGCATCCCCATATCTGCGCTACATTTACAAACAGCAAATAAAGCATTTCCTCCTTCACATCGGTGCGCACGTATTGATGTAGTAATTAATGCATTTGCTGCAAGAGCTCGCGACGGGGATGCAAGTGTGACTGTTGATTCAAAGCATCACGAAGGGAACCTACGACGACTCGTGGATGAAACACTGTATCAATGCGGACATGAGAGCGCTCTGAATGGCGTATGCGATGATAATGAATTATGAGTTCTTTTTTTTTTCCTACGTTCATTCATTATTACCGGAATTATTTCCACCGGAAATGATGAACTTCCGAGCGCAGCTCTAATAATCCCATGCCGGTGCCCGGCGTAGTTTCCCACGGTTTCGCTACTCGATGAAGACACATTCTCGCATTCAAATACCGCATCGAGCAATGTGTGATGAGTGCGAAAAGTGTGCTAAGTCTAAGATTAAAAGATTTGTTAGAGATGAAGAAAGGCAAAGTAAGGTGAGATAGATAGCAAATATGGTTACAATAGGCCCTATACAATCTTTAAGCTTTGCGCTATGTTGCAGAAAGCAAGCCATAATGCAGATATAAAGGAAAGCTTAGTTTCAACGAATTCACGAAACATAATCCGATTATCAAAAAAAAAAAACAATACAATAATCTCATGCGATCAAATCATAACTTAGTGCGTCTCTTAGCACTGTGTAACTTCCGTCGAATGGACCGGAACCTGAACCAGCATGTATGGAACATACGTTCAAAAAGAACAAAAGAAAAAGTAATTCATGGCAGCAAAATCAACGAGCTGTATACAACACGAGGTCAAGTTGACGATTAATGTTAAATTGTTGAATTGTTTATTGTGTTTAAGTGATTGGCCAAACAAGTTAATTAAAACTAAAACTTACATAACTGTAACGAACAGCAGGTCAAACGCAGTGTACAATATCAAGACGGATCAACAGAATCTTGTACGTTGGTGCCAGTCAAATAATATAACAGTAACGCTGTATGCACGTCTTGCAATGTCAGTTCTTATTAATCTGTAGTTACGGAACATTCTAGGAGGGACATTTATGTTGAATCTAGCCAATAGTTCTGGCGAATCTATCTCACCGACACTAAGTTTGGACATAAACGTACATTGGGTATTATCACGTCTCTCTCTGTGTCCAGACCAAACAGCAAACAACAAGTATGGTACGATGAACGAGAGGCTACATTACACCACGGAGTGAAGTGCAAGACAATATGTGTAACTATCTTTTGGACAGCTTTAATCCTATTGAACCATATACTAGATAACGTACACCAAACTATCGAACTGAACTCGAGGATGGAACGAACATAGAACTTATACAGAGTTAACAAGAAACCTATTCGACAAACGGCCACAGGAACGGCAAAACCTCGTTAAAAATTGAAAGTAGCGACAAAGCAAAGTTGAAGACGCTATGTTGATAAGATCCCTATGTTTGCTCAAAACGGTTTGCAAT
>KI920272.1:0-10874 GCA_000473525.2 Anopheles melas | reverse complement strand
GAGAGGCTACATTACACCACGGAGTGAAGTGCAAGACAATATGTGTAACTATCTTTTGGACAGCTTTAATCCTATTGAACCATATACTAGATAACGTACACCAAACTATCGAACTGAACTCGAGGATGAAACGAACATAGAACTTATACAGAGTTAACAAGAAACCTATTCGACAAACGGCCACAGGAACGGCAAAACCTCGTTAAAAATTGAAAGTAGCGACAAAGCAAAGTTGAAGACGCTATGTTGATAAGATCCCTATGTTTGCTCAAAACGGTTTGCAATGTAATGGTGTGGAGATTGTTGGTTTGGTACCAATCTACACTGTTTGTTAAGGAAAATGTCAAACCTAATGAATATAGCCTTGAAAAGTTTATATGTAGCTCCGGAAGTATTTTCTTGTTATCGTGGCTAAACCTCATTTTCACTTTGAAATCAATCATTTACTAAAGAAAGCTGTTTCAGTATTTTCATACCATTCAAAAAATAAGTAGAACTTAAAATGTTGCAGGACAGTATTGTGTATATATCTTGCCTAGCATTTATAACGTATCCGTAGCCGGTGCACGATTTGTCCTCTTCGATGTGCGTTGAATTTTGCTTTAGTGAACGTTTCCAGCACCATCCCCTTGCCAAAGTCAGGATGTCCCGGTTGTCAGAATGCATAAATACACAACTTTCTGCAGAAAACCAATCACAATTCGATTATAATATGCATTGCATGTGCACCGACTTAGGCACAAACCAACAACGATCCAACCGGTGTCATGTAGGGTCTTGTTCATGCACAGCGTCCAACTCACAGCAACACGACGTACGGCGCTATTGTTCTCGCAAGTGTCGCAAGTTTCCCTTGACTTCCCTTGCACGCGTCTTGAGTCCGCACACATCCACACTTGCAATCGAAACTTTCTCGCCATATCGTTTCGCAAGTACGATCGTAGCACCTGTACCGTTCTGGGTGGGCTGTACCGTGGCTGCCAGTGAAACAAGGGGCTGCTTGATTAAGTTTCTGCCGTGTCAGTTCGTCGACCGCTAATAGGATTAGAAGGTGTTACCCGCGGCGAGCATAGTTTGTCGTCAGGTGTATCGTACCACTGCGGCAATCGCCGAGTTCTATTGCGTCCTGTTCGAATGCGCGGCACGTTCAACTGTTTCACGACAGCTCCACATGGCTGTAATTACATCGCTCACAGCTCATTTTACTGCCGCTTGTGTAATAATTGCTGAACTCGTCGGTCGATTTGATTACCTAAACAATGACGGCTAAAGCTAAACTTTTGTGTAAAGTAAATTTCTCAAAAAAAAGAATAAAGGAAACGCTAAGAACACTTTCTATGCTTTTGATTAGCGATCGCCTCATTGATCCCCTAGTTCCCGCGCACAATACAGCACAATGGTACAATGAAACACCGCATAATGAGCAACCAACAAAAACTGCGTCGCGTTCGGTCGTAAAACCATAACCGGAAGCATTACAAACTCTGCAAACTCAAATTTTCCGTGTAATGGTTTTAGCGAGAGCTTCGAAATTCGTAAGGAGAACCAGTTTTAAAACCGAAGCATCATGGTTTGGTGTAAAAATTCGAAATAAAAGTCCAACAACACGAAACCAACCGTACGAAACGGGCGGTTATTTTTGCTTCGTATTTTCCTCTCCCACCGAAAAGTTTGCTCCATTTTTGGTTGCATTTTTAACAAGTTTCGCGTGCGCCCGGTCGAATCCGGTGGTTTGCGGGCCACTGGTGGGGGGGGGGCTCATTTGGCTTTTTCGCCTACCGAAACTTTTACTCGCCAGAAAAATCGTTCCTCCCCAAAAACACTATGCAACCGAGCCACTCGCTCCAATGAGCCGCACGAGTACGAGTACATCGGTGGTAATGAGTCGTGATAAATGAAACAACCGATCGCCATCGTCGAAAAGCATTTCGTGGTAGACCGGTAGCGCGAACAGTAGGGCGCACAGCAACTTTTCCCATAAATTATCCACCTCAGCGGAGCGTCGGCCCAGTTGCACATTGATTTATGCAGGCGTGTTTATTTGAAAGTGAAATCGAGCGCAAACCATCACAACGGAGTGCTTTGATCGGTACAGATCACAGATCAATTGAATTATTTATGCTACGGTGGGTTTAAAATTGGCCAACTCTTTTTTATCTTTATTTTGCTCTTGTTTGTGTGTTAGTGTGTGAGGGCATGTGTCTTTTTATTGTTACCCTGTTTGGATTTATTTTTTGCTAATTTGACGAAACTTCCGCCCAAACGGATGCTGTATACAAAAGGTTAGACCTGTAGTGGAGAATCATTTTGTAGCTCATCGCGTAAAGAACCATCCACAGCGAACGGTTTCTGTTGCAGTTTCGCTTTGGTTTGGGGGCCAATTTTGGCGTTGGGCCAGGTGTTCGAGCACTTTTATTTATTTTGTTTCCGTGAGCGCACACCATGAAAGTGTTGTCGTTTACGCGGTGGCTTGTTGAATCTTTGGCGGAATTGAACTGTGCCGTGCCTTTATGCTGCTGTAATCATAAAGAATCACAATCATAAACGTGTTTCATCGTCAATAAACAACCGAAGCCATCGTAACAAATCGCAAACAGCACACCTGCAATAGGTAATGTTGGAATATGAATCAGGCCGTATTGTTTTTTTTTACTCTTTGCCAGCTAGAAATAGGACCATCAATTGCCCATTTATTGCCGTGTCGGGACGTCTATCAAGAGAGCACGGTCATAAACACGTTGCATTTTGGCTAATATTGGGAGAAGGAGACAAATAAAATCAGCAATAATATCGCAAATTCTCCACAACTCGTTTAGCACAATAAAATCCGTTCTCGTCTGTGGGCAATACCTTTATTATTTCTATCTGTGCTAAAGCATCAACACAATACTAAACTCGAATATCAGGACTAGTTTGAAATCAAGACTTTTCATTTCTAACATAATCTTTGCTGAATGTTTTCTTTCACCTCTTCTTTTGTGGTGTTTGCGTCATAACGTACAATATTACCCCGTTGCTGAGGAAAGCTGTCCCCTTTCCTTCCCACGAAACATGGCCGAAAAACACAACCGTTTGCCTCCTATTTCAATCACTCCCGCGGGTGACATTCTCATGCACTCGCTAGCCATTTTGTCACCATTCTGTCATCATTTACCACCATAAATGGGGCTCCATTTTGATCACGAAAAACGCTCCCACCCATTGTCATAGTGGGCTGTACCGGTCGCGCTACCCTAGCCCTGAAACATTACATCCCGGTCCCTTCGGTTACAACGCCGAAAACTAAAAACAAACGACGAAACAAAACTAAAGTAACACACAAACGCTGTTCACGCGGGCGCGCAACAGTCATCCCAAGCTCAGTTGGCCCTTGGGGAAGACTAAACTGTTTTTCGCTACCCCATTACCGGAATGCTCCGTGCTACGGCCGTGCACTCGTTACGGTGAGTGAAATGAGGTGTGCGAACAGGACAGCAAGCAGCCCGTGCGCGTGTTGGAAGCGTTGTCGAAAAAAAAAGCTTCACCCACCGATAATGATGATGGTTGGAAACGGTTGGTCCGAGTTTGTCATCGTTTGCACCTTTCCCAGCGGACCAATAGTCAACACCTTTTCGGTGTATCGCTGGAGAAAATCTGCCCTCCACCAACCCATTGTCTCACCGGAAAGGGACAGTCCGTATTACTTTTTTTTTTTGCAATCTCAACTCCTCACTAATGCGCGTTGTCTGTTTCGGTGTGCCAGCTCGTACGAATGATGCCAGCTCATAATTTTATTGTTCACCAGTGTTTCGGCGGAGGCTCGTCCGTCCATCACGATGTTATGGCCGGGTGTTTCGTCCGAACTCCGATTTCAAATGATTCCTTGGAGACTCCACCGGAGATGGGCAAGAAAGGCATGTGGAAGAAACAACAACCACCGCTTACCGCTCCGGCTGAACACTAGCGCAAGCACTACGTGACGTGGAAAAGTTATCCTCCCTTTCGCAGATCGAATGAACCGCATCATATCTCGCAAACGGTAAAAGGGCTAGTCCGGCCCGTCCGGACGTGTCATAAACCGACGACGGAGGGGCATCGGTTAGCTACCAGCATCAGCCAGGATTAAGCCAGGACCGTATCGTGATTTTCACGACACTGTTAATATCATCCGGCACGGTGGGCCGGACCAAGGGTAAAAATCGCACACAATCCCTCTCGCCCACTTTGTCTTTGTGGGTCTGGAACTGAGCTGGACTGGTCGCTTGATACTTTCTTTAATCCTCTATCCCGTTTCACTGTGTTGCGCTTTCGATCTAAAACCCTGACACGGCTCTCGCCAAACCCTTTAGTGACATATTTTTTCGCCCACATTTAGCACGTTCTCTCGTACAGAGTGTGAAGCCCACGATTCGCGCGGCCTGTCTGCATCACTCCTAGCCTACGCCGAATCCAACCGAAACCCTATCCTGACCGTTCCGGAAACGATCTGTTAATTGAATCCAATGTGTGCCTCGAGTGCGGTGAGTGCGGACACGGGCCCACAAAAATATGACCACGGCACACGGCATTGTGCGCGCCGGCGTGAAGCGAAATCATTAGCAGTGCTCCCCTCCTTGTTGGTTTTCGCTGTTTTCGTGCTGGTTTTTTTTTTGCTTTGCACTGCTTCTCTGTTTCGGGCGATGCTAAATTCTAATGAACACTGTACATGCTTTTGCATTATTGTTTCCCTTTCCGGCTTAACTTCATTGCTCCAGGTGGGCAGTTTGGTTTTACTGTTTTCGCGGTCATTTGTTATGTTGAGAAGGTCGAAGGCGCGGGTTGAAGGTAGTGTTTAGGTGAGTGGTTTTCCTTTTGTGTTGAAATAAAGATTAACTTCGACAAAATGGGCCACTTGGGAGATTAGGAGTTTTAGGGAAAAGGGGGTGATTTCCACAAGGACTGCAGGAGCAATATTACGATCTTTTTGTCAGATAACAGGGCAAGGGGTTGCGAGCTCCCAGCTGTCGGAACATTCGGCGATGGCAGATACAAATATTTAAAACTCATTTATTCCGCAGGTACATTTAATGGGCGATTAGGGAAACAAACCAGGGACTCGATTCGGGTGGATTGATTCAAAACAGTTCTATTTCGGTGTTGGCGGAATATGATGTGAGATTTTAATTGTTCCTGCATATTAATTACACTTAATTACACACAACATTCATGCTCGTTCTTAGTTATGCAATACTTCAATACACGTAAACAAACGAACGATCAAATCACAGGAAAAATCGTTATTTTAAATTAAAGCTGTCAATTAAAAACGTATTTTCATAAAAGGATATACAAATTGTAATACTTTTCATGCTTTTTATACACAAATATGCAACTTTACGCTTGAAAATGAGAAAAAAATGATTGAAATTGTACATCACAATGATAACATTTCTTAGGAAAGGTATGCTCCTAACTAAAAGCACAGCGAAGCAACGGGGAAATAAAAGCTGCACCAGTACGGTCCTTGTTCAAAATTTTCCCATCGTACGATCGAAACGATGGTGAATGGAAAATATTTGCCTAGCACAGGACCACCCGCGAACCACACGTTCCACGGAAATGATCTGCATAGTAAAGAAGCAACGAGTCGAAACAAAACATCCCCCGCAAGCAAGCCGGGATGGAGTGCTCCATCGCCCGATATCAGCTATCAGCCGTGATGGAGTTTCAAGAAGTCAATCAGTGAGTTATGGGAAAAGTTTCTGATCAATTAGCGATAAATTTTGCATAAAATTTCCACGAGAAATGTGTCTCGGCGGGAATGGCGAGGGCGGGAGTGTTCACTTTTCGAGCGGGCAATGTGAAACTTTCTATGCCGTGTGCATCCAAATAAAAGAAAAACCTTTACGCACGAAACTCGGTTCAGCAGCAGTAGGTGGCTTGTTGTTTTGTTTAGTAGATACATTTTTTTAACTTTTTCAGCAGTGAAAAATTACACACATTATACTAGCAAATAATAGCAAAGCGTTTATTCCTTTCTTTTTGTTTAAAGCTCCACATTTATCACATTTTTCGTACAAAGCGTGCGGCTGAGTTATTGCAATGAGCTTCAGTGCCGAAGAAATTAGCTAATTATGTTTTTACTTTTTTGTCTTAAGCGCATCGAAAGCCCGAACGATTTCGGTGATACGAAAAAAAAAACCATTTGCCATCACGCCTGGCAACGTGTCATACTCGCCTTTCCATCGCGCGTCTCGGCTGCGTAAATTAGTCTTTTCAACCACGCTGCCCGCTTGCCAGCTGCCAACATCCAACATCCCGGCAAACGCTCTTCGGTCGTTGTGCTTCACTTTCGTCTTGTTAGTAGCGAACACTGCACAGCTGCCTTTTCGAAGACCGTTTGAGTAGATAATTCCCGACACTGCTCGTGGGAAACGGTGCCTCTCAGCTCACCATTACTTCATTTTCCTTGACATCCTCCTCCACCGTCCGGTGTGCGGTCACTTTCTTTGCACTTTCCGAAAGCGCAACTATCTAATCACAATCACAAAAACAAACCAACGATGGTCTACAATGTAAAAAACGCACCACAGTGGGAGCGAATGGTACCACTGCCATGGGAGGAGAGGAAGCGCCACTGCAAAAGTTCTTTGTGACCGAGGGCAGCTGTTTTGCCTATCGCACGCTGCCGGCCATTAGTCGACGGTTGGATCATTCCATTTATCATTCCGTTGTTTCATCTGATGCTCCTGCGTACCGGTGGACCGAACGGTGGATCATAAATATTAATCACGGAAATCTTGCTCCCGAGGCATGGGATAGAAAGAGAGCGTTCGGTCCATATCGATAGTAGTAGTAGTAGTAGTAGTAGTGATGGTGGTTCCTGCAGTCCCGATGGTCTCCCCGTGCCGCACGGAACAAAGTGTTTAAAAGTCAATTTATGCCTCAATAGCTTGTGCCAGCTTCCATCTCGGCAAGATGTGTATATAAAGCTGTCCGAAGGATGAAGTACAATGAAACTAAGCCCACTATTGCAGCTGCAGCGCTTCAAAAAGTCATCACGAAAGAAAGCTCTTAGTAAATCATTAGGAATAGTACTGGGGTAGACTATGTTATTCATGCTGTAATTTTACTGCTCCATATAAAACATACGATGTTTTAACTTTCCCTTCAAAGCATAACATCCAACCCATTGAACAAGGGAAATATTTCAACATGCTAGGTCTCGAAAGGAATTCTACAGCGGCATTTTGGTTGCGCAAACAGCATATGCCTCTCAATCCAACGGTCCCCTTTCCAGGCCTGTGGCCAAGCTGTTGACGCCCGTAAACTGGACCAACCGAAAGATCATATAAATTCATGGTTCATAAATTCATGCAAATATTTCGTGCACCTGAGGGAGTCTTTCTCGGGCAACCCTTTCAAGCTACCGCCTTGCTCAACTGACACGCCCGACGTTCGGTTCTTTAAAACTCTTCCGACATCAGCACGACATCGTCCACTAGGTCGGTCGTAACGGGATCGAAGGGCGTGATTATTCGACGAGCGTCTTGGACGAGCGTGTTGAAATGGCTCTATCATTCATAAGCAATCGTTAGTATTAATGAAGTGTAAATTTTAATAAATACCCCAGCAGGCACCAGCACACGCAAATGAACAACTCAAACGGTTCGTAGGGACGGGACCGTTTGTGGCTGTGTACGTTTGTTTCGGTATTGGAATTACGTACCCTAGCTCCGGTAACACATTTGGGAAATCAAAGATAGACCTCGGACTGCCGTTTCTAGCAACTCTGCATATTGCATGCTTTTCATAATGATGATTGATGGTTTGACCCGAGATAGGGAGCCAGTTGTCAAAGCGTTGCATTAATAATGCAAACAACCGATGATGAACCGTCTGAACGTTGAAACTAGCCAATTTATGTAAAATAAATAAGTAAATTAGAAAATACGTTCCGTTTTGAACTTTTCATAATTGATCGCTAATCATTATGAGGCCTTTTGATATTGACAGGGTCTTTTCAGTAAGCTGAAAACTAACTGTTTTGAATCGACTGGCTGTCTTTCTTTGACTTTTATTTTAAATTTTCAGGATAATCAGATGTGTGCATAGGTGGCAGACGCAGATGTGAATCGATCCACGTCATTCGTTATTGGAGCTGGTACATCCTCCTTCTAAACACCCATATCTGGCCAAGGTCTTTACCACTAATAGGCTTGGGTATCATTGACTAATTGATAACCCCCATAGCAGGATAGTCAGTCAAAGGGATAATATAATTCAGATAAATTCATTCGTTAAATATCATCTTCGAATGTTATAATCATAAGTTTATGTTTTATTATTGATTTTTGAGTTTAAAGACACTTGTACTATTAATTAAATGAATACAAAACAATACCTACAGTTTGTAAACAACAGCATATGCGTATACAGTTGAATATAGCATATGAAATGTAAAATACAACTAAGTTCATTTTTTAAAGAAAGCTAAAAACTAATGTATGCCTCGGGGAATAGGATGAAATGTACAACATTATTCCCCTGTGAAGTGTCGATTCTGCAAAACAACAAACGTTCACATCACTAGCACACAACAATGTGGTCACGTTCTTTCGCACACTCAGCCCAAAGCATGTTTAATACGCTCTCCCAATCCCCCGCTGTCGTGCGCATTAGATAGATTCGCTCACCCCACCTGCTTTCACATTACACAATATCCATCCCGAAAAAGTAAAAGTGAAATTTTGACGCATGTTTTCGACAGTCCGCCCCGGTTTCACTCACGCCTGCCGCTGGCGTGCGAAAAAGAATCCTTTCAATTCTTGGCGGGCCTTTATGATTTTCCCGCTCCCGCTCGTCCACTCGTACGCTCAAGAATGTAGTGCTCGTATGCTCCCGTTGACTTCCATCCCTTCCCTTCCACGTACCATGACGCATTGCATTAACATTCCTTAGCCTCATCGCGAACATTCACCATTCGCGTATCATCAACAGGCTTCATCTGTGTGTGGGCAAAAAACGATTCTGCCGCCGGGCACAAGTGTCACGCCGCAGCACATATACGCGCAACGGCCACAAGCGAAGCGCAGTAGTCCATAAATTTCCACTCACTGTTGCTTTGCTGGTGGCCCCTCTTCCATCAACAACTACAATAACAACAGCAAAAACTGCCAGGGTAGAGTTTTAACCCGCAAGCGAAAGGATGTAGAGCTTTACTGCTAAACATGCGAGAGGCGGAGTTCGCACTGACAGACACGTAAAATCATCCCCAACTGATGACCCTTTTGCTCTTCATCATTTCACTGCAGTGTGTGTGTGTGTGTGTGTGTGTGTGTGTGTGTGTGTGTGATGTGGTCCTGGCAATCCTCCACACCGTCTGGGTGGGATGCTCGAAAAGGAATTGTAAATCAGGGACGCGAGCAAAGCGTCCTGACGGATGGAAGGGTAAAAAATGAGCACTGATGCGATGCATGAACATTGATAACGCTTTATGAACTCATCATCATTTTATCGACCCGCTCGTGCCAGCCCTGGTCGCGGGTTGATTGAGTGCTTCTTCTCGTGCGGCAGCTTGCATAGTAGACCAACTTCACCGACCGGCGAAGCGTGGCATCAATCGCATTCTTCGCGCAGAAACTATGCGGACACTAAGAGCCGTTCGTGTGCATCACCCTTCATTTGGGAGTTGGTCGTGGCTCGCGTACGGCAAACCAAGAGCGGTTGGTGACAAATATCGGTTGGTGGGCAAAACGCCAAAGTCGCACAGAGGAACGACGCGGTGAAGTGAATGATTGTGAAAACGAGCTGCAGCCATAAAGGAGTGGACATTTTTTACTTGCAAAATCCTAATGAAGAATGATGCTGCTGGAATGTGCTGACCGACGGGCGTGTCACATGGCTCATTACGTCGAATGACACACACTTGAAGCACACATGCTATCACCTGCAAAAATGTTAAGAGTCATGATTTTATATTAGAACACTGAATTTTGTTGAATAAGGAAACAATCTAGTTTGCTATGAACAATTCTCAGCTTAGTGGTCTCGAAACTAAAAACAATTAAGATTGTTTTTGAGCATGATAGAATAAAAACAACAGTTGTTTATATAGTCTGATCATAATGTTTTACCTTTGTATATAAGTTAGTAATAAAGTTTAGAAAAAAATACGTTCACACCTTTCCTTATAAAAAAAAAAGCTCTAGTAACACTTATTTGGGAAACAGCTTGTTCGTTAGATTTATGCACTTTATAATCCTTTGTTTAATTTTACGCTTTTAAATGGAATCTTTGCTGGTATAAATGGAACCTTGGCAACAAAACATCCATTGTCTTGTTCAAGCAAATATTCAAACTTTTTAACATTTTAAACCTGTATGTTGTTACAAGTTTGGAATAAATAAAAAATGATCTACTTAGGAAAATAAAGTAGATAAAAAAAAATACCACACATTGTCAACCCCAAATATATCCATACAATGTAACGAATTGCGTTGATTGTTAACTGCAACCACATTTCAACCGACAAGAGACAACCTGTTGTGTTTGTAAGTGTGTTCCATCGCTGCCAAACCGGTCGTTTCTTATCGCTTACTGTTTCTTAATAAATCCTTTCCCATTCCTCCTTCTGCCACGCGTGCACACTTTTCCCAGCCAACGGATTTTTCTTCGCACGATGCAACAATTGTTGCTTCGCATGATACCGTCTATAAAATCACGAACTACCAGCTGCCCACACTCCGCAAACACACGCAGCGCGGCCACACTCGCAACTTAGCGACGAAAGAACTCCGGCAGCTCCGTGTCCAGCTCGGCTACCCTGCCCCCCTTTGGGCGGGATTTAGTGCATCGTTGAAATACGCTTCAACGCGCACCCATTTGCTTCGTACTTTCCAATTCCATTAAATTGA
>KI920271.1:0-27351 GCA_000473525.2 Anopheles melas | reverse complement strand
ATTTAAAAAGGTTTAAAACTGTTCAATTTAGTAGAAACATGTCAAATAATTAATTTGGTGGCTAAAACCACCCCTACTTGCAAAATTGCACGAAAATGAGTGATATTTTGACTAGAAATTACGAGATTCGACTTACGCGGAAATTCGAGATCCGCGGTATTTTGCGGCCATTTTCGGTCCCCATTGACCGTGTATCTCGGGGACCGGCGTATTAGGCAAAAATTACCCTAATCTCATTTACTTTACCAACCTTGGCCTTCGGTTCCCAATTTGCTACTTGGGTCATACCGCACAGCTGTCATCGCAGCAGGCAGATACGAAACACACACACACCCGTTCACGAAATCTGCTCATTCGCTCGCTAGCTCTACACACGCACACATAGTGCACAGTGCCCGATCGGAACGGAGCTGCATCTCGTCACTTTTCGTCCGGCAAAACGTATCGATTCAAGTGCAAAAACGCTACGCAAAGCTGCGAAACCCCATCGAAAGAGGCTCCGTTCGCTGCCCTCCATTTGCTGCCAGCACAATCTTTCGGTGCTTCGTGTCTACCCCTCCCTGCCCGGTGTGTTCTAGCGTGTTCTAGCAGTGGTCCAGCGGGCCCAACCGAACCCCCCGAGCGTGTAGTGTGTCTCCGTGTGTGTCCGAGCACCGTCCGCTTATCACTTCCGTGCCCCCGTGATAATTCATAAAAGCCTCGAGCATCCGGCCAGCGGAGCTCATTCGTCGCAAACGTCGGTTCGGACCAACTCCACTCCACTCCCCGCCGCGCGTGTGTGTGTGCGTGTTATTAGTGCGTGCTTGCGTTTCCGTGCCCAGTTTTCCGTGGTGGAGTGAAAAGCGCCCCTCGAAAAGTAAAGCCCCAAAAGTGCATCCAGCGAGAATGGCAAATCGGAACGAAAACGGCCACTCCGGCAACGCCGACAAGGAAGTGCGCGTCTGGTGCGATGGATGGTAAGTAGTAATGGATGAAAAAGCCATTTTGTCTCGCTGATGCAATGTGTACTACGATTTAAGGTGTTTTTTTTTGTATCGGATTTTCCTCCTGCGTGACCTTAACCAGCAGAAGGGACAGAGACGGCCAAGGCGTTGTTTGTTCTTGGCGTGTTCCCAAAATAGAACTATTTTTCATAACTCTCCTCCACCCTCAGCTGATTCTACAGGCGAGGGAACCGGCGGTCGCAAAAGTGCGCAATGCGGGGCGGGGAGCGCGGAGATGGCGGGTTTAAAATTTAAAACAAGAAACGCCCTTTTCGGCACCGTTTTTTAAGTGTGTTTGTGCGTGCGTAGAAGCAAAATTGCGCGCTTCTTTAAAGGTATAAAAAACACAGGTGTGTAGCCTTTTCCGTGGATTTATTTACGGAAGTGCACCAGGTGCCTGGGTTTTGTAGGTTAAACCAGTCCGACACTTCCACCCCTCTGTTGCTTGGCATAAGTACATGTTCCGGTTCTGTGTGCACGCGGTGAAGTCTGGCCAGCACATCGGCCACCAAACCGACAAGGAAACACCGAGTGTGTGTATGTGTGTCTATGCAATTACGGCAAACTGCAGTTGGTAGGTGCATCTGCTGTGTCCGGAGTGTTTTTGCGAGCGGACAATTCCTTTTTTGCTCTAGCACCACCACTCGAGAGACTTCCGTTTTCGCAAACGAGCAACATTGTAGCAAACGGAACCAGCAGCAGCCTACTAAGAAGGTTGAAGGATGTTGTTGACGATTGTTGGTGCTGCTGCTGTCTAAATCGGTGCACAGATGCCGACGCGATGCCAACGGAAGTTTGTTCTTTGTTTGTCCGTTTCTGTAAGTTACAAATGTGTACCCAACTTTGTCTCAATTGCAGCGTCGTGTGGTGTGGGAAGAATGTTTCTTTCAACACAAAATGATTTGTATTCTTTTTTTTTAGTGAGGAGTGGAAAAAGAACGCTCAAAACAGCGACGTGCGGTAGTAACTGCAGTTTTTTAATCGATGCAACGGTATGTGATTCAGCGCGTGGTAGTGTGGTGGGGGTAAAACAACAACCCCATAACAGCTTGGAGCGCGGGTGGCGGGCATGGCAGACGGAGGAAGGAACCGTTTAACAAACGGCGAAACAAGCGCGGCTTCCTTGTAGTGGAACAACAACTGGCACACCCTACCACCACAAATGGAATGATCTTTTGGCCCAAACCACCTTTTGGCTTGTGGTGGTGACGGCGCGTCAAAGTTTGAATGAAACTAGCCGGTGTGCGCGGGGTCAACACGAGAGCTGTGTACCAGCAAAAGCAGCTCCACTACCTCCAGGTTGAATGAACCTCCCTGCTTGGCGCGCATTCCTTTCCTGCAACGGTAGAGGTCTTTGCCGGGCGGCGCCAGAAAAACACGCCACCGACCGAAACGCTTGCGCTGTAACGCGTTTTTTTTTCTTGGCGGCAACGCGCGAGAATAAAAAAAACCCGCTATCAACTAGCGTGAGGATGACGTTACAATCATCCCCCACACCCTGAAGTACCCTCCTTTTGCGGGGGTTAACATTTTGGCACCAGGGAAAGGAAGGTCATCAACGTGTGTGAGAAAAGGAGTGTGTGTGAGAGAGAGAGAAAGAGCTAACGAAACGGGATGCACTAATCAAAACACGCGCGCGAGATCGTATGATTCAGCCCGTACACCTATCAGCGTTCAGCAGCAGGCTGCAGGCTGCGTACAAAATGCGCAAGACCGTGTAAAGGGAGAACGCGAGACCGCACGGTGTGATACGCATACCATGGCCCCGACAAAGAGAAACAGAGAGAGGCAGAGAGAGCGAGAGAAATCCCAAGCATGTACCCTAAGCGTCACAAAAGCACGTGTGTGCATAAACCGTACCGCTCTTTTTTCTCTGTTTTTTTTTTAAAGCATACATTTCTCTTCTCTTTTTAAGCGTTGTACCACACAGCCACGCAATGCTTTCCCGTTCAATTCATTGCTGCATTGCTGGTGCTGTTAATGATACATATTTATGTTAAACCGTACGGTGGAGCGCGGTAGAAAACAGGTTTTCCGCAGTAACGGACAGCCCATAAAACGATGCGCGCGTTACATTACTGCATCTCCCGTTCCTGGGGGTCAACAATTAAAGCGTGCTTGCTTGCTTGCTTGCCCTTGATTTCCAACTGGCATGTTGCCTCGGTTTACGCGGCAGTTTGTTTACGGAGATGATGATGCGGAGGGCCAAGAGACGCGTGATGATGGTAGTTTAAAAATAGTATTAACAGTAATACCCGGACTGCCCGAGGATAGCAATAGTAGTAGTAGTAGTAGTGTGTACAGCAGTGTGTAGAACGTGTCTTATAAAGGAGCTAATATTTTCTTTCCGGCGTCCTCAACGGCCCAAAAACGTGCCCCACCAAGGTGTATGTTCAATGCGAAGGATAAAAGGGGCGACCACCACTACCGATGGGCAAAAAGCCTTCTCCACTCGCACACACACACGCGCTCCTCTAGGTCAAGGTCGCTTCATCGCACTCACCCGGGGCGGGTTTGTTTACGCGGGGTCTAGAGTTACCGATGCATGTGAAACTTCCGCCAAAACAAAAAGTGGGGGGGGGGAGAGATTGAGAGGGCCCAAGACGTGCAGTTGCAGTTTCGTAGCGTCGAGCAAATTGAGATAAGCAATGTGTTTGTGTGTGTTTGGAGTTTTTCTTTTGTTTTGTTTTGCTCCCCTAGTGGGTGCAAAAGTAAACATAAACGAAGAAATGCACGCGTGCATTACGATAAGTTGTGTTGCAGTTTAGTTTTTTTTTATGTGTGTGCACAAGATCATCATCCCGTTTTAATCGTTCATTGACCGGCTTGAATCGTTCGATTGGCGGCGATCCCCGAGTAGTCAGTAGGTTTTACCATTTTTAATTCCTAGAATCTCTATTGCCATGGTGAGTGTGCAGCATGACGGGTCTCAATTTGATTTTAAAACAATTTGTACGAGCAATTGCATTTATTGCCACACTACTCGAACGTTTTTTTTTCACTGAAACTCTCGCGTGGCGTAATGTATCGTGTAACGTATTTTAAAGCCAGTACGCTAGCAAGATAAGATAAAACCACACGCTTTTGTGTGGGACGCTACAATGATAATGATTATTCATCACACCCATCACAACATCCTCCCGAGCCCGGGGGTAACTCCTATAGCATTCCAATGTGTACTTCCGGCAGTACTCGGATCTTCACCCTCCGTTTTTTACAGTCATCGGTGAAACATTCCGCGATATTATTGAGCTGCGAGCGATAAGAATTGGTGTTGTACTTGCGAGGTGTGGTAGTGGAAGGTTTTACCTTTGCATTGGCGTGTTGTTGTGGAAAAGTGGTACATATGGAAACACCAGCAACCAAAGGAAACAAATCAAGTAAACTTATCCGCATTCGGTCGCATTTCTCTATTTATGGAGTAAAGGACATCCCATTCACATATGTCAGCGAGAGAGTAATGTGGTTGACCTTGCACCGGACTCGCGACGGGGTAAAGGGGGGCAAAATTGACACTTCTATTTAAGCATTATTTTACAGCAATGATACATTCCAATGCTCAAAATTTTTATTCGTTGGAGTGTTCCATGAACTGAACTGTAAAAACTGTTTTTATTTAATTAATATATTTTTAGAAGAATTTTAAGAGCTTTCCTGCAGCATACACCATTACCTAAGCGCAGTTGTTGTGGCCCATATTGCCCCAGTATTTTGACGTTTCACGTTTTGTTTACATGGCCCCGCGTGTCCAAATAGCATCTCATAAAACATCAACTTTTATTTTACACTTTTTTTCGTGTGTCTAAGTTAATTTTCAGACTATGTGGCAATTTTATTCCATAGATACAAGGTTTTACAGGAGTTCTCATAGCTGTGGGACACTTTATGAACTCTTTCTTACGTGAAATGAACTTAATGTTATTGGATTCTACAGTACTCTTGTTGGACAAATTCAAAAGCAATTTCCAACGAGCCTCTCCAAAAAGGATGCCATAGAGTCCTATTTCCATCGTATGAAGTTCACTTCCCAATAAGAAAGAGTCAAGGAAGTGTCCCACAATAATGAGAACCGCTGGAAAACCCTGTAAATCGTAAATATAATAATATAAGAATAATTGTGTGTTGTGGCAAATTCAAAAGCAATATTCCGTAAACTGCTTAACATGCCCATTTTGCACCGCTTTCTCTTACTCGTTACTGTGGACACGACGACACGAGTCATCGTTGCATTGTCGTTGCAAGCCTTGCTGGCCTAGTCGTTGCTTAATTTCTTCGGCATTGCTCGTTAAACGGGTCACGTTTTGGAAGATTTTCTAACTACACACCCGGCACCGCTACTGTCGGCAGCACGCGGACACACGGACGGCACGCAATTAGCAAATAGTAATATCAGTCAGCCGTGTGACCTTTTCCTTTGCTTCACCGCTTGTCGTAATGTCTCGGGGTGTGTCCCCTGGGGAGGGAAGAAGTCAGGTTTCTCTTCTTTTACTTCTCTCCACCTCCCCAGACACGTGTGTTACCGTCGTGATAAGAAAATAAGCACCACTGTGGGGCACCAACCCTACGCAATATGAAGCTTGGTTTGTAAATTATTTAATAACAGTCCCTCTGGGGGGGAGGAGCTTTGTGTGGATTTTTTGTTGTTACCAGCAACACAAAAGTAATTACTATTTCCCATCCCATATTGATTGGTTATTGATTGTTTTTGTTGTTATTTTTTTCTCTTTTTCCCGTTCCCGCAGCTACGATATGGTACACTTTGGACATGCGAATTCCCTCCGCCAGGCGAAGGCGCTCGGCCACAAGCTGGTGGTCGGCATCCATAACGACGAGGACATTACCAAGAACAAAGGCCCGCCAGTATTTACGCAGGAGGAAAGGTAACGTTTTGTAATGATTTGCTTTTCATGTACTGTATTTTTGTTTTTCTTTTCCCGTTTTGAGTTGCTGTTAATGTTGCTGAAAAATCGCGCTCTTTCTCTTGACCTCCGATAATACTGCTACTGCGGACCGTTCGATCATTCAGACTGGCGTAGGCTCTACTGTCTCTGTGTTGCCACCTTCTTTATCTAATCCCCCACACCGCCACGACCTGAATCGATTACGCAAGTGTCACGCCACCGGCGCTCGTCGTTACAACCCGGCCGATGACGTGCGCAAATCCTTATCCCCCGTTTTTAACCCGGTTTACGTGACCGGTTATCAGGGGGTCTCCTCCTCAATGAGCGATTGTGTGGTCAGTCGGCGGCGGCGTCGTCCGAAGGTACAGAGATCTCGGAGAGGGAAAAAAACACAACCAAAGGAGAAGCTTGTTAGCCGAGATTCCCCTTAGTTTTCGGTACATTGGCGCGACCTTCTGACGTGATGATAATAGACTGCTCAAGGCGCTTTGATAATGTTCCCAGGGGGTGCAGGAGGTCTCGGAAGTTGCCCGAAGCGCTGAACTGAAACATGCTTTGTTTGTGCCAATGAGAGCAGTGTGTAAACCATACATGTTCGCTATAATGCTACATTAGCGCCATTTAATGCTTGGGTTTTAGTTTTAGCGTTGTTATTTGCAGCGCGCACGATCGATCACGAATAATGGAGGGAACGTGAAGCACATGCCCTGCCAGGGATGAGGCCTGATAATGCTCCGTGTTCTTGGAATGTGTGATTTTTTTTCTCTCTGAACCGCGTTCTGCCAGTACGAAACGCGTCGGGATCTCGTGGTCGTGGTTACCGTCAGCTCCTGCAATCCCCGCCAGAGTTCAATAGAGGGCCGCAAAGAAAGCGCGAACTTTGGACCGCAATCGAACGACTCACTAGCCCCCCTCCACGACGACCTCGCCCCTTTCCTTAGCGGCTTATGCCCGACCCAAGTGCTGCTGATTTGAGATAGCGGCATGGCTTGCCAAGTGCAGAGGGGACCTGGAGCGTTGTACCAAAGACACGGCGACATGCGCTACTGATTGGTTAGTGCGCTAGACTCGCGCACAAAGCGAAAATAAGAGAAAGAGAGAGAGAGAGAGAGTGCATTTTTTTAAACTCCCATTTACACGAAGAAAAATGTATATTGACCGCTGGGTCCCACTTATCAGAGACAACGAACCGGCAAAGTACCGCGTAGTAGCAGTAGCAGCAGCAGTTATGCTATCAACAAGCGTCTTCCTTTGCGGGGAGTAATGGAAGGAGAATAGGGGGGGGGGGGGGGGGGGGGGGGGGGGGGGGGGGGGGGTGATAGTTGAAACTTTGCCAGCCTCACACAACCGTTGGGGTGGAAAAGTATCTTGAATGAACCGTATTTGAAGGATGATAACGGCTGTAACGCACGTTTGTTTGATTGCATTTCTAGGCAACGTGTGTTATTCGACCACGTGACATTTCGGTGTCAGAAGATCGCATGAGATATGCATTTTGCTTTTCAAAAAGATCGATATTAACATACTTTCATGAAGATGGCTAGTTAAATGAACTAACGTATGTCTTTCAACCTTTTCCTCTTTGTAGATACAAAATGGTGCGTGGCATCAAATGGGTCGATGAGGTGGTGGAAGACGCGCCGTACGTAACCACGCTCGAAACGCTCGACAAATACGACTGTGACTTCTGCGTGCACGGTGGTAAGTTTCAGCATATGATCGCTACAACAACAACAAATACTGCCGGCATGAATGAGAACGCTTCGCTCGGGACCGACTCACCCTGCGATGCGTATTTTGACCTCCGTCCACTATCGGCGCGCAACCCCAATCTCTTGCTCGATCGGAGTGGTGTGATGATGTTGTCGTCGTCCGCCTTATCTCCCGCTCGCTTCCCGACGCACATAGTAAAAAAAAACGGACGACCTCGTTCCGAAGCCAGATCCGGGATCACATACACACACACACACCAATCCTTGCAATGAACTGCCGGTCTCGCGGCCGGTCTTACGGTGACGACGTTGCTGCTTCCGTGGCCCAGCGTGGCTGCAGCGCGGTATTGCAATCTTCAATTGACCCAGGGCCCCCGGACGGGAATGAAACCAAGCGATCAAACGATACTTCCGAAACGGTGGTGGCGTTGGTGCTGTGACGCCCCGGGACGAAATAGCACTGACCCTTCAATCAGCGAGCTGGAAGAAATTGTTTACTACGGCGCTAAATTCTGCTGAGAGGAGGGGGTGTTGTGTGCACGATCGTGATTGATCGATTGATTGGCATTGAGAGGTAGACGTGTGCACGTTGGACTGTCGGCCGTATGCGACGGCCAACTCAGGGAACCTTCAATTCCTCTGCCAGCTAGAAACGAGCATCCATTATCTTCTAAAAATGTTTCATAAAACTGTTAATGATGATTCTAACATTAAATTCGTGTTTTCATTACCACTTTCAGATGATATCACCCTAACTGCGGACGGCGTGGACACGTACCATCTAGTCAAAAAGGCACAGCGATACAAGTAAGTTTAAAAAAAGATTGATTTTTTGTTAGGAATGCCTAATTTAGTGGCTTCTTTACTCTATTTTTTTCAGGGAAGTATCGAGGACGGCAGGAGTTTCGACGACGGATCTGGTCGGACGTATGCTACTCCTTACCAAGAACCATTTTAAGCAAGGTGATAAGGAATATGAGGTTGAGAAAGATGGTAAATATTCATCTCCACATTACTCTCGCATTCTCGTCTGCCTGTTTTGTTTCGCTGCGTTGCGTTGCTCTCTGCGTGCGTTTTGTTGTGTGTTTGTGTGTGTGTGTATTGCTCTGAGTTTTAATTTACCACAAGTAGCTTTATCAAAACGATCGTTCGAAGGCGCACCGTCGTCTTCTAGCTCTCTGTAATGCATTATACCTGCTTAGAATTTTCTACACTACCCCTGCACTCTCCTCTCTCCGACACTTTCAGTGGAGAACGTGGAGAGAATGTGTGTGTGTGTGTTTGTGTGTCTTATTCCTTACTTAATCTTTCGATTCGTGGTTGTATATTCTTTTCAACTGTCACAGGGTTTTTCAGGAGTTCTCATAGCTGTGGGACACTTTATGAACTCTTTCTTGCGTGAAATGAACTTAATATAATGGGAATTGGACTCCATAGCACACTTGTAGGTCAAATCCAATACGAATTTCCAAAGAACCTCTCCAAAAAGGGTGCCATAGAGACCAATTTCCAAAATATGAAATTCACTTGCAATAAGAAAGAGTCAAGAGAAGTATCCTACAACTATGAGAAACCCACTGGAGAACCCAGTAATGAACTATTCTGTACTGAGATCTTCGTCTGTCATGCTGTCGTTTCATGCTCATAACTCGCACAGCTTGCACCCATGCCTGCCTTGATTCCTCCCTGCAATAACCCCCCCTAACATTCCCGCCTTTTTTTATTACTTAATCTGCATGCCTGCTTTAACCACCAAGCCTCTTCCCCTTTCTTTCTGTTCCTCCCTTCTATGCTCCCGCTCTCTCTCTCTCTCTTCAACCGAAATCCACCCCTTTGCGCTCTTTCTCACCACAACAAGAAGATGTAGACGCGCTAGAAGCATTGCTGAAGCGGTATAATGAAGAACACTTCCAAATCCTAGGCTCGTCCCAGCTCGGCCAGGACCATACGGCCCGCAGCCCCTGGACCGGCTGCTCCCAGTTCCTGCCGACGACGCAAAAAATCATCCAGTTCAGTGACGGCAAGGCGCCGAAGCCGACCGACCGCATCGTGTACGTGGCCGGTGCGTTCGACCTGTTTCACGTCGGCCATCTGGACTTCCTGGAGAAGGCGAAGGAGCACGGCGACTATCTGATCGTCGGGCTGCACACCGACCCGGTGGTGAACCAGTATAAGGGCGGCAACTATCCGATCATGAACCTGCACGAGCGCGTGCTAAGTGTGCTGGCCTGCAAGTACGTGAACGAGGTGGTGATCGGTGCGCCGTACTCGGTGACGGCCGACCTAATGGAACACTTTAACGTGGGCCTGGTGTGCCACGGTCAGACGCACATTGCCCTGGATGTGGGTAATATCGATCCGTACGCGATACCGAAGCAGATGGGCAAGTTTATGCTGATTGATTCCGGTAAGGATGACACTAAACGATGTGCGAAACAAAGTGTGGCATGGGTACTAATCGTGAAATGCCCTTTCTTTTTTTTTTGGCAGGCAACACCATCACGACGGAAGACATTGTGGAAAGAATCATTCGCCATCGGCTCGAGTTTGAGCAGCGCAACAAAAAGAAGGAAAAGAAGGAGATTGAAGTGTACGAGGCGATGCAGAAGGTGAAGCTGGCCCAGAAATCCGGTTGACCCGATGCCGCCGATGACGACAACGATGATGATGACCGTCGTCGTCGTCAGTAGAGAAGATGCAGCAGCAGCTAAAGAAGTTCAAATTTCCCGTCTCCGTGTGTTTTGTGTATATTTTAACTTGAGTTGACGTGTGTATCGCATGGCGTGGCGAATGTGTTTATGTGTGTCTAGCGCGCCGTGGTTATTGTATCGCCGTATCATTCCTGTTTATTTGTCTGTTTTTAGTTTTTAGTTAATGTAAAGAAGAGGTTAGATGCGAGGCAGAAAGAGGAAGTGACGAATGTTAATTACCTGCTTAACACAACAAAAAACAAACAAACAAGCAAATCCCCGGATATAGTTACAATTTAGTTCAGTGCGACCGCTTCGTGTGCGTCATATTATCAGCCTAATGTGGGAGTTTTTCTTCGTTTTATCAAGAGAGTCAACCGTGTTTGTTTTTAGTTATTTATCTAACGTTTTTAATGCAACACAACAGCAATACTTGTAGAGAGGGAGAGAGATAGAGATGTAGTTGTTCTTTCATTTCGTTTCCACCACCATCGAAAGAGGAGGAGAGGTTTCGTTTTGGGAAACCTGATCGACCCGACCGGTGGTGTAGAACAAGAAGAAGAAGAAGAAGAAGAAGAAGAGTAAAAAAGGAGTGACACATGGGCGCACACGAAATTACAAAAATAGTAGAATCTCAGTTTGTTGGTCGCCAAATAAGAGTAAAAAAAAACACACCCAACACTGCGCTGTGTGTGTGTGTGAGTGGGCATAGATTGTGGAAAGACGCGGGTTTGGTTTTTTAGATTTTGTTTAAAATATTGTATCACACCAAATTGAGTAGTTTCGTTTTTTTTTGTATTTATGTTTTATTTGTGCTATATATGTTGAGCGGAATAGGGAAAGAAAGTGACGTATACAAAAGCTTAGATTTCAATTACGAGAAGCTACAAGAAAAAAGTGGCCGTGTGTATGTGTTGTGTGTGTGTGTGTACATTTGTGTGTGAGTAAATTATTAGCTAATTAGCACAGGAACATTATGAACACAGTGAAATAAAAAGGTGTAAAAGAGGAAACGGATTAAGGATAAATCACAAACAACACACACTCACTCTCACACACATAAACACCCCAAAACACAACAGCCTAAGGTTTAGGGAAGCGACTGTACGCTATAACTACTACTATATATGTATATTTAACGTAACGACTACTTATCCAATGATCGATCGCTTGTGTAATTTCAAATCTGCGCGCGCGCGCGATCCCCCTTTAATAATGATGTAGCTGTGAAGCTGAGATTCCTTTCTTTTTTTTTGTTTTCTTTTTCTGGTGCGAGAGATTGCTTCATCACAAGAGGAGAAGAGAATGTGTAACACACGTTTGTAATATTACTGCTATTATGTGCGGCTAGCGAAAATAGGGGTTCAGAGCAGGAATAATAATAAAAAAAAAAACAAACAAACAAACAAAAGTGAAAGCCTAAACACGGGCGCGTCCGTTTAAATTCAATCAAAAGAAGGTAGGAGAGAGAAAAAAATCGTTTAAAATTGAACCTGTGTACATAGATACTGCAACGGCTCAAGCTGCTATGGCTGTATGGCGTTGGCGGACTGGTGGTTTAAAGGGTGGAAGCCACCGGAGCCCTTTACTCTGGGTGTTTCTGTGTGTTTCGGATGCCTAGTAGCTAGCTCGCTTTGTTAAGCCAAAACTTCTCCTCCCCCCCGGTGTTCAGTGTTGTAGAGAGGCAGAGCGCGCCGGCACGAGCCCGATATGGCAAATTTACAAACTTTGTATAACAAAAAAAGAAACAACACTCCAACAAACACACACACGAAAATTACAACAACAAAAAACTGCAAACCAAATAATAATATCTTCGGGGCATACGAAATACGAATGATGAAAATCTAGATTTGATTTCGCGTTTTTTGCAAACATCCGAAAACGCCGTTGCATGGGAATTGCATGACATTGCATTCTAGAGTGCAAACAATCAGTTGTGTAACGCACCACACATAATCATGCCGATTTTATTGGTGATAAAAAATGTAACTAAACAACAACGCATCTCGCCCATCAACCTCAATCCGTCAATCTGTCGGTGCAAATCGGTGAAACAACCGCGCGCGCGTTTGTGTGTGTGTGTGTGGGGGTAATGAAATCATTGCAGAGAGAACCATTTTTGCACTTTTGCTGTTATACTGGTGCGGGCATAAGCGATCTTCCAGTTTTCGCATTGTGCACAACCACCCAGCGGATGAACAATTTATTGAATCATTACACGCCCGACTTCCCCCCCCCCCCCTAGACACGACGGAAGATATGAAACGTCTCGTTCGGCATGCCCGCGGGTGGGAAGCAAATCTTTGTACTAAAAACGTTTGTTTCGTGTAGAATTAAGTTTTTTTTGTACAAAAATTCACCTATTAAACCTTTAATCGGTGCGCTCCAAATGTTTCGTGAGGTATGAAGTAATAGTAAAAAAAAACGCGTTTTTGTGTTACTAAATCCCGATTTTATCAAAACCAATGCACCTAAACTCGGAACGCTAATTACCATCCGGCGGCGTATGACCTTCAACCAAACCACACGCCGTCCTCGATCGCTCGATGATCAATATGGATCATCTAGCGTTAGGTGCTGGTGCAAGTACACCATCCCACTGTGGCTCGAATCGGTGGAACATTTGCTGCTGATTGATCTCTTGAATGTGCGGGCGCACACAACAACACATCATCAGGCTACTGGTTTCGTTCTAAATCGTTCTAAATACGCCCTGTACCGTGCGGTAGTGGGTGGACCGTGCACCATTAAGATAATGGGTGCGTCGATTGCCTCCCTGTACCCCTTCGATAGCAACTCTTCAACTGGGCAGGTGACACCACGGTTCCACATCGAATCGTTTGTTGGGAGGAGTACAGCCTGCTTTGATTGTGATGGCATGGGTTCTTTTGTACTTCATATGTCCTCAAATTAACCCTTGAAGTTCTGAAGGAAGGTATGTTTGCGTGCATTTTGGTCCTCTTTCATGAAGAGCCAAGTGTAAGCACATTTTCTACTTTCAATTCTATAGGTTTGAAACAGACCTTGAAAGGTGAAACACACACGTTTCGATGGTTTACATTTTTTTCCCACTAGAGGGCTCCTCTTGGTTCAAAATCTAACGTGCTTCCGAGCTTATCAACATTGTTGAAGCAAAATCTAACGTGTTGCGCTTATCATTTTTGAAGAAAAATGCAAACTTTTTTTATTTGTTACAGACAGGCAAACTCAACTTGCCATACAAAGCCATGCAACAAAGGGTTACCACGAACCAACGAGCCGTAGAATGATGCTGGAAAATGAGAGTGAAAATTCGCATTCGCTACCTCACACACCGCACAGGCGAGGGAAAGAAGACATCACCCGTCCGCCACCGTCCATTACGCGTTTGTCGCACTGACGGCTGACTGACCATACGGATCGACACCGAGTGACACACACACACACACACATGGGTACACACCCACCCACCCACCCACTAGGCTAGGTCGCGCATTTTGGTGGGCTGGAAAAACGTTACACCCGCGTCGTCAGTTGTGATTTGCATGTGCAGACGAGCGAATGTGTGGTGAAAAACCGGTCCACTAGCGGATGGGCTAAGAGTGCTCTTGCTGAATTGAAGTTAATTTGATCGGAAGTGAAGTTAGAAAAAGTGTTTTGTGGTAGAAGTGAGCTTTTTTGCTAGTGAATGTGATTAGAGTTTTTTTTTTTATATAGAACGATAAAATATGCGGAACAGGAAAAGCTGCTTTAGTATGATGATGAGGGCTACCAACTACTGTTGGTCCGTTAAGAGGAGGACTGTGTTCTGTGTGGTGCTGTACTTTACGTGGCTTAGCAATGGTAATGATAGCATACATTGTATGTTGAGCGTTAAAACAATTAAGTTTAGAATTTAATGTAGATTGAAACGACGAGTAATTTCTGAAGAAATTTCTAGTATAAGACCTACAGTATAGGCATATAAATTATAATGTTTAAGCAATATCTGTTGCAGTTTGCATAAGTTAAAAGCACGTTTGAAAAGTTGCACAAATCGCATCAGGCTTAATACTCTACTTATAATCGAGAAGTTTCGACATCAAGTTTAAAATTGTTAAGGAAAAATGGTTTAATTTGCCATTTAAACAACCCCAATTTGGAAAGTAGTTTAGGACGTTTTCATAGAAATATGTCGAATTTTCCGCATTAAATATCGTCTACGTCCATTGAAAAAACGATTTAAGCCTTTCATGCTCGACATACACATTCTAGCGAGAAATCGGGATTGAGAACGATAATTTGAACGTTTCGAAGTGCAATGATTCATTGCTGAAAAATTGGATTAAAAACAATGAAAAGAAGAAAACAAAAATTCAAATGATCATACACACAAAACTACATCAATCAAACTGAAAAATGCGAGATAAAAAAGATCTGTTGGATTAATTATATTATTTTATTTCTATCACTCACTTACCTGCTAAAAAGCGCACTAATCGTTTTAAAATTAATTTTCTCAGCGTATTTTAACAGTCATCTTCAAGGGTTGATATGTTGATTTGACGCCTGCTTCGATTACAAATGCTTCTCTCGATTGATTTTCTTCATCAAATTGGAATTGCGTTCCATAAATCCCGTTAGAAAATTAAAGCAGTCTGCAAACAAGGTTATAAGATTCCAATTGATATCTAAATATTTATAAACTATCCTGGGTGATTTGGAAAAAAACATTTTAATTTAAATTAATTTAATTTTAATTTGAATTTCATTTACAAACAAAACTATTTTTGGTAATAAATATTCTCGCCGCAAAAAAAAAAACTCCCCCTTCCAGCACACACCATCGAGGAAAGCGAAACGTCCGGCAGCAATACCGTGGCCCGCTCGCTCCCCATCACCTACGACGAGCTACCCTCCCCCTCAGCCGAAACGACATCCGCCGGCCAGAAACAGCAGTCGAAAGCCCTCTACCGGGTCAGCTGTCCCGGGCTGACCGAGTGCGTACCGCTTGCCGAATGTCCCGAGCTGCTGCTAGAGATCTCGCGCCAATGCTATCGGGGTGATTTTTCGCTTTCCTGTGGCGTGAACGAGTACGAGCCACATGTTTGCTGTCCGCGCGTTGTGACGTCGCCCACGTTCAACGATCAGCGGGCACCGGCGGCCTGTGGGAAGAGCATCGTGCAGGGCGACTTTTACAACGGGCTCGGGGCGTACCCGTTCGTCGCTCGGATCGGATTCAAAAGTACGTTTTTTTTTTTCATTGGACGACCTCGCCAACATGCACACGCACAGACAACACAGCACGCAAGGCCGCCCCGAGTAGGGTCCGCCCCTTCCTTTCGCTTGCAAACTGTCGCACATTTATTCTAATTAGGTGAACTTCAACCATGAAACGATAGAGACACTCATCCGAATCATCACAGATCGTAGGCCAGAGATACGGCAATCTGGACCGTTTAATGATTGGAACAACAATGTACACACACGCACACACACTAACTCACCTGCTGTTGGCGGTTGTTGCCCCCCTCGTTGCTGTTCTTCGACCCGCGCTAATCGTTCGGACTGCTTTCCCTCTCGACAGATACCAAAACCGGGACGTTTATCTTCCCCTGCTCCGGCTCCATCATTGCGCGCCAGATCGTTCTTACGTCGGCCCACTGTGCCCTGGCCAAGGCGGAAAGTCACCGGCTGTAAGTATACAAGCGACGAACCCGATCAACCTACCGATGCGATTTTGTTTTTTTTCCACCGCCTGCTACGATTAGTTTCGCACACAACTTTCTCCCAGCTAAAAAAAAATGCGTCGAAGTGCACAGAAGTACACTGGCAAATTTGCAAACCCAATGACTGTCATATCCTGTACCAATGAGTGTGCAATTTTTTTCTTCATTAAAAATCTAATTTCATTGAAAAAAGCTCCGTTAATTGTTAACCGTGTTGCTTTTTTCGAGCCTGCGCTTCCACCATTTGTGAGTTTAATAATTGCTGGCTGGTCGACTAGAAGCATTAGAACAACAGAGTGTGGGGGATCATAATTTGCACTCCATAGCAACCGTCGCTGCAATATTTCATTGCATCCTAGTCACGGCACCAAAAATGGCTTTTATTCAGGCCTACTCTGTTCTGACAATCGAGATGTTTCCATGCCGAGTTTATAATTTATATTACCAAGGGTTAACACTGCGGTGGTTTCTATAGGAAGTGGTAAAGTTTTCCGCAAATACAACATTGGATGGATCGACATCTAAAAAAAATACAATTAAATAAGAAAAGATTCGAAAAGAGTTCTAAACTCGAATACTGCTTGTTGGAATCGAGTTAGATTTCTCCTATTAGAAGATCCACAACAACAAAGTAGGCAGGGGTTTATAGTCCCCCGCAATGTTGCCATCCCAAAGCAACCGTTCCTTTGCATCCTAGTCACGGCACCAAAAATGACTGATATTACAGCTGGTTGCGTAAGCTTGTTTTTCAATTTTTTATCAATTTCTCCCTTCACCTATTTTTTTTTTGGAACGCTCTATGGGAAAATCGCTTCTCCTAATGTCTCTCTTGACTAATGTCGTTTGCCTAATGACATGTTAGTGCGCTGTACCCACCACCATAGCCCAACCGGTCGGAAACAAATTTACTGTGCGACCGTTCTTTTCACATGCAATGTGTGGATTCGTCTATTTCTAGTTGGCTATTAGCGTTACGTTTCATTTGCAATTCAACTTGTTCTACATTCATTCTCCTAACCCTCCCCCCCTTCTCCTTAATGATCTTTCTCTCCCACAGCTCATCGGTGCGGGTGGGCGACTACGATACGCGCACCGATCCGGATTGCGGAAGTACCGGATTCTGTGCACCGGTAGCGATCAACCACGCCGTCAGCCAGATCATTGTCCATCCGGACTACATCGAGGGTCAGTACCATCATGACATTGCGCTGCTAATACTCCGCACGCCCATCAACTACACCGGTAAGTACGCCGGTTTTGTGCCACGCTTTGTTTTTTTTCCGAATTTGGTCGCTCAAAAACGTGGGGTGGTCACGTGGCCCCGACCGTGGCCCTCTCTGGTTTTGAGGGTCATTCACACGTGGGGTAAAAAATCAAATTCATCCGAAGTGGGGGGATCGGCGGCGCAAGGGTGCCCACTGACCGTGAAATTGTATCTTTTCGCTACCATCCCACCACCCACTTGTTACTCACTGTTCCCCAAATCCCTTCCAGTCGCTGCGCAACCGATATGTCTTCATGCGCGCAAGCAGGACTTGACCGTTGGCCGCCGGGTACAGATCATTGGCTGGGGCAAGCTGTCGACCAGTGCCGCCAAATCGCCGGAGCTGCAGAGCCTCGAGGTGCCGCTCACGTCGTGGGACAAGTGCGTACGGGCGTACGCCTCAACCGGTGCGCTACAGTCGCCCCAATCGATCGATGGCGAGTGGATGTGTGCGGGCGGGGAGGGACGGGATGCTTGCCATGGGTTCGGTGGGGCACCGCTGATCATACGGGATCAGGGCCGGTACGCCCAGATCGGCATTATGTCGTTCGGGGCGGAAACGTGCGGCGCACTGAACATGCCGAGCGTGTACACCTCGATCGCACACTACGCACCGTGGATTGAGGCGAACTCACCGAAGGTGTATGTGTGATGGGAGGGGCGGAGGGGAGAGTTGAAGGAGCTTTTACACTGTAAATACTGTCGGTTTTGAAACTGTTTGTTTGTTTGTTTGTGTTGGTGTGCACGAGAGAAATAGAAAATAAAAAGCAAATGCGTATTTTAACAACGTTCTTTCTGTTCAATTAATCGATCAATTATTGTAAGGCGAAATAGATCAAAACTACATTTTATTTAACTTTACCGTAGAATAGTGGTGTCCGCTATTGAGCCATTCACAGGGTTGCTAAAATAGGAATAATATTTAAAACAAAATCAAGGAAGAATACAACTCGTCCCACACATTGTGACATTCTAATTTGAATATTTGGTTTCATGTAAATGCCTATATTGGCTTGTCTTTGATTGTTTACAGCGTTTTCCAGGGTTTCTCATAGTTGTGGGACAGTTCCTTGATTCTTTCTTATGGGATGTGAAAAGGACAGGCTCCTTAGAAATTCCTATTGGTTTTGGCAAACAAGAGTGCTATAGAGTCCAAAATTCACATTACATTATGTTCATTTATGTTCATCATTAAAGAAAGAGTCAATAAACTGTCCCACAGCTATGAGAACTCTGGGAAAACCCTGTGTCTTACAATACATGTTTAAATATAAAATTTGTTTACTTTAAAATGAAACGAACGAGTATACTGTGGTAACCGATGCGTGACTACTAATTAACCCTATTTGACATGGTAGTGCAAGTCTTTGATTTGTAGAAAGCAATCTAGCTGTATGTTTCTTGTACAATTTTCTCCTCGTTGGTTGTTGTTATGACCTACTCAGTGTGGTCATAGCGGTTTTTTGGGCTTGTAAGACCATATAGACCGCCCGAGAGCCTTTCATACGCGAGTCTGTGATGATCCTGCCATGGGTAAAATCAATAAAGTAACTAAATAGAAAGGTTTAGTCTATCCGTAGGACTTATGGCAGAGGGTTGATCTAGATATAGAAAAAAGGTATGTTTGTACCAGGTAAGCGGATACTTAAGATGTGTCCTTGCTGCTAGGGGGACGCGTGGTCTGGATGAACATCGATTCCATTTCTGTTTTATGTGCAATATTCCTACCAATAAGGCGAGCATGTCTTTCATCGTTTCCTTTTTCCTGTTCGTCTCTTATTGCTTATTATAATTTTGTTCCTATCTAATCTCCAAGCAGCATTTTGTTCGACAAAGGTCATTTCACTGTCCTTTACGAATGATCGTGTGTACGATCGACAATGATATGTTCAAATTATCCATAAAAACACGCTGTTAGGACCTGCATTGATTAATGAAACACAGGGAAGAGCTGCAGGATAAGAGGGACAGCAAACCTATTACTTCGTAAAATTGTTGCCTATGTGTGCTTCTTAAATGATAAAACGCTTCCACTCTTAAATGTTTAGTAAAAAATGGCAATCAAACCTTGGTAAGATGCAATTGACCTATTTGGCACAATTTGGGCATTGCGTTAGCTGGGCGTTACTATTTCAACGGGCAGTTTACAAACCCATCGTCCAGATTGATCTCATTGCCATCGTTGGCGGCGAGCGGTATCTTATCGTCCCGCCGGAACGTTCGTCGACGACGCCGGCAAAGGTAGAACGCCAGCGCACCACCACCACCCAACAGTAGCAGCACGAGCAGCGCAATCAATCCATCGCGCAACCCTTTCCCAGAGCCCACCGTCTTCCGAGGCAACGGCTCAAGCACCCGCACAAGCATCCACTCGGAGAAAGGGCCGGCTCCGGCTAGCGAGATCGCCTGCACTCGAAGCAGATACTCGCCGGGCGTAACGCCCTGGATCGTGTAGCGATACTGGTTGCGCTCGTGCTCCAACCGCGTGAAGCAATCCGTGTGCCGCTTCAGGTACGTCCCATTGATAACTTCCCGCTCGACGCGGTAAGCCACGGTGAGACCGTTCACTTCGGTCGGTTCGGGAAAGTACAGCACGATACGATCGCCGTACGTCGTCTTTACGATCGAAACAGGGGGCGTCGTTGTGGTGGTGACGGTGGCGGTCGTGTTTCCTTCCTCGGAGCTGTGGTTTTTAGGTGCCACCAGTTCGGGGCCGGTTGGTGCCATCTCTTGCTCCTTCATTTCAACGCTCACATTAACCCGATCGACGTACGGCGCCGGGTTGGTCCGATCGCTGTACAGACTGTACGAGCTGCAGTACACGGCATCGTTCTCGCTGCACGCAAACAGTTGGAACACGTAGCGCGTGAACGGACTCAGCCCCGCCACCGTGTACTCGTAGTTGTCCGTCGTGAAGGTGTGGTAAAAGAGTCGATTCACAAACTCGATCTCGGTTGCTGCGTCGCGGCGCGTACGCCACGCGTAATGATCCTCGTGCGCGTCGGCCACCTTGAGCAGCTTCAGCATGTTCGCCTCAAAGTCATCCTCCACCCAGCGGCGGCCAGGCCGTTCGTTGGAACGCTTCCTCCGACGGCGCCCTCCAATACGACCCCCATCCTCCGACGACGTGTGCTCGGCAAAAAAGTCATCCGGTGTGGTCAGCTCCTCATCCTCATCCTCCTCCTCTTCATCCTCCTCCTCCTCCTCTTCCAGCTCCTGTTCGTACTCGAGCTGATCGCAGCCCCAGCAGGTGTCCCGGGTGCAGCTTCCCTCGCCCGGTGCCTGCTCACTGTGCACGCTTCTCGTCTGATGCGGATGCGTGCAGTAGTTGCGCCGGTCGAACTTGGCCACCTCGTCCGGCTGGAGGAACACGTCCACCTGGTACAACGACACCATGCCCTGCTCGGACGCCAGTATCGCCCAGGCGAGCGTGATTGCGCTCTCGTTCTTGCGCGCCGTGTGCACGCGCAGCGGCGACGTCGGCCGGTCCTTGGCCGTGCGGAAGTACACCATGTCGGACATGCCCACCGGATCGGTCGCATTGTTGACCGACTCGTTGTAGTACGTCTGCACGTAGCACCCGTACCGGGTGTACGGCTTCAGCCGGGTCAGACGGTACGCGTAGTAGCTGCCCTCGATGCTGACGCCCTCCAGCGGCACCAGCCGCGACTTCCAGCCAAACTTGGAGCAGAGCTCCCGGTCCTCGTACGGCGAGCGGTCCACCTCCGTGCGGATGCAGTGGACCAGGTAGCCCGTCAGCCGGTGGTGCGTCTTGATGTTGGGCTCGTTCCGCCAGTAGAGCGTCGCGTTCCGGCTCGACAGGACCGACGCGCGGACGTGGAACGTTTGCACGTTGCACGCCTGCATGTACCCGTTCGAGCTCCAGTCGATCGTGTCGCTCGCATTGTTGTAGTCGGTGACGCGGCGCAGCAGCTTGATTTGCGCACCGCACAGCAGCTTGTTGTTGGCGAAGTACATGCCGCCGTTGTCCAGCCGGAGGTTCGTTTTCTGCTCAAAGTTCCACAGCCGCTGCAGGTTGCTGTTTTCGTACACCATCAGCGAAAACTTGGCGTTCTCGTTCACGTCCACCCCGTGGATGATCTGCAGGTTGGCGAGAAACTCGAGCGACGGGATGAAGGTGGAGCGGAACACCTTCAGATTGCCCATAATTTCCTCCACATCGCTCAGCCCGTTCCGCAGCTCGTCGACCAGGTTCGGGTGGTCCTCCTTCAGCCGGATGTGCAGCGTACCGTTCACGATCGTGCAGCCGCGCATCCGATCGGCATCGGCCAGATACATAATCTCGGTGCCATCGCACACCTTCGGGCACCGGTACAGACAGGGGTAGCACTTGTGGTCGGAAAAATCGGCCTGCTCCTGGTCTACGTTGGTCGTACTGTAGCCGGCCGGGCACTCGAGCACACACTCGTTCTGGTACAGCAGCCCGCTCCGCTCCAGGCAGGTTTCCTTCGTGATGCAGCGCTTCGTTGGGCGGTACAGCAGGCTACAAATACAAGTGGGCAAGGTCAGCTGAATGTAAAAGTCACACACGCACGCACCAGGACTACCACCTACCGATCAGCGGAACATTGCTCGACGCATCGTTTGCCTTCCTTCCAACCCCGGCACACCTTACACTCGGTCGCGGACGTTCCAGTACACCCTCCCAGGCACTGTGGGTGACACTTGATGCGACCTAAAACGGAAGCAACCCATCAATTAGCCTCTATAATGGCTACAAATCGCAACTCACCATTGAAATTGTAGCCGTTGTAGAACTTTTGGCAGCTTTCGCTGCCCCAGCAGTAGGTCGGTACGCAGGCCCGGCACACCGTCGAGTTGTTGCACACCGATTTGGGCGGTTCGAACGAGTTCTGGCTTTTCGTACCATTCTCCAGCCCACTGATTGCGGCCCAATCAATCTAAGCAGGCGAAAAGCAAGTATAAAGGAAAGAAGACTTTCCTAAGCGACGAACCCCCGTTCCGACCTTACCGTATCTAGATGGCATAGCTGAGGGCAGTGCAGTGTGTACACGAAGCCGCGCTGGATCGCTACCAGGTTCTTCAGTCCAAGCTGGACAAAGTGAAGAGATCGATAGAGAGAAAATAGAGAGAAAGAGGGGGAGGGGAAGAAAGAAAGATAGGGAGGGAAACGGAGATAGAGTAAGAGAGGATAAAGATAGATATACATAGAGATAGAGAGATAGTTGAAGAGAGAGAGAGAGAGAGAGAGAGAGAGAGAGAGAGAGAGAGAGAGAGAGAGAGAGAAAGTTAAAGAGAAAGATACATAGACAGAGACATAGGCAGAGAGAGATAAAAAGAGAGATGGAAAGAGAAAGAGGAAGAGAGAGAAACAGAAAGAGAAAGAGAGAGAAAATCAAAAAAAAAGAGAGAGAGCGAAAGAAAAAGAGAAAGAGAGAGAAAAAGAAAGAGAAAGAGAGAGAAACAGAAAGATAAACAGAGACAGAGAGACAAACAGAAAGAGAGAGAGAAAAAAGAGAGAGAAAGAGAGATACAAGGCGATAGAGATAGAAAGAAATAGAGTGGAGAAGGAAAGAGAGAGAGAGAGAGAGAGAGAGAGAGAGAGAGAGAGAGAGAGAGAGAGAGAGAGAGAGAGAGAAATAGAGATTAGTTTAATATGGACTGAAAAAAACAGCATGTTCACGCGCCTACCTCGATCATGTTCTCCATGTAGTAAAACACCAGCGCATAGTTGCCGATCAGCTGCTGTCCGCGGATGACCGCCAGCTGCGGAAACAGTCGCCGTAGCGTCACGAGATTGATGACGCGAAAGAACAGCATGTAACCCGTTACCTCTCTGCAGTTTAATGGACGTGTATGTGTATGTGTTTGATTAGAAATCTTCCGGAGATGAGCATTTCCTCGTCCCCATGTTTCGTAATAGGAAACAAAAATCATAATAGAAAAAAACAACCCAAATGCGCATACATTTACACATAAAGGGATTTATACTTTTATTTTTCGATTCATTTGCAGTTCTGCACGGTTTTTGTCATTTGTGGTTCGAGTAAAAAACAATGTCCTCAGCCGTGTTTTTGGGGTGAATTGAACCGCACACACAGACACGACGCTCGCTACAAACTACCACCATCCCTCTGCTTGTTGGGTGTGCACAATTTCATATAAACTTCTTCCGCCTAGAGCTTAACCTTGATGGTTCGCAAAACCGCGGCGGCACCGTATTCGCCCTCTTTCCATCTTTCTCTAATAGTGTACATGATTGTTTGTTTTTTTTTTATCTTTCTTTTACATCTTCACTATCTTACACTACCGCCCCTTACGCACGCAACAAACACGCTATCAGTAGTAGTGCACACCCTTTGCCCTCAATTTTAAACCTGTCTTCCCTTTTGTTTAGAATTGTGTATGCGGTATTATGTATCACATTTATCACTTATAAAACCGATGTACACCACGCACGTGTGGGGAAGGTGTCACGATAAGTAGTAGTAGTATCTAGTAGGTAGTATTAAATGATGATTCATCGATGCGCTTGCCAGCTAAGCATAGTTTCCGTTTGTGAAAACCTGTCCTTCGTTTTTTTTATAACGAACCATTCTTATCTTCAAACCGTACCGGTTGTTATTATATATACAGTTAATTCTATCGGAGAGCTAAACGAGTTGAATATATATATATATATATATATATATATATATATATATATATATATATATATATATATATATATATATATATATATATATATATATATGACCGGTTTGCTATGGTATGTAGAGAGATATGGAAAGAGAAGGTGAGAGATGACTGTGCATTATTGCATAACCTGACAGCACACACACACTGCACATGAGAAGAGTCGTTTATTACATGGCTTGCCATGATACGTTCTAAACAACCACTAATATCGTACTGGAGAGTGAGAGAGAGAGAGAGCAAGAGAGCGAGCACTGCAGACGCAGATTGAAGAGAACTATTGGCAGCAGGTTACATATTACCACCACTGGATCTAACGTTCTTCCATTCGATTCGATGACCTCCAATGTCAAATGCAACACGGTGTCCCGTGTTTTGCTAATAGAACGCATGCACGCGCGCACTTAAACAAAATAAAACAAAAACCAACCCCCAAACCATACGCACCTCAGGTGCTTGCAGCTGTACTTTTCAAACTCCTCGCTCGGCACGCGCTCGATCAGCACCATCTGCAGGAACCCATTGATTACGGTGCAGTTCTCGATCTGCTTCAGGCGCCGCAGATCGTTCCGGATGTCCACGTTGGTGCAGCGCGGATCACCATCGTCCGTCGTCGTATCCGACGCGGTGGTGGTGGTGGTGGTGTTCGCGCTTACAGTCGTCGTCGAGATTGATCGTTGGCCGTTACCGCCTGCTTCGATTGCGTCACGCACCATTCGCGACATTGTGCGGTCGTGATTTTGGGCGGCAGCAAGCAGCCACACGGTTGCGAGGGAAAACACTTTCCACCGCAATGCCATTGCTCCGGCGCACTGCACTATGCACCACAGGCGGGAAAGCAGCAACGGAGGAAACTAGACACACACACACACATACAAAAACACAGAGCAACTCGAGACGGTAGCGTACTGTTGAGAGCAAAGGCAAAGCAGGCGCGCCTGTTCTCGGCGCGAGCTTCAAGACTGGACTGGATGGCATGCACGCCCGCCGGTCGGGGTAGGCGCGTGTTAAACCGTTTACGCACACATAGGCGCGCCGCGATGGGGGTGCTGGGGTTGATGATTCTTTCTCCCGGCAAAGGTGAACCAATCTCGAGAAGTCGATCAACAATTATGTCTAATTGAATTATTAGGCTGCTCGAACACACACACACACAAAGCGGTCGACTTCCAACCGGCGGGAGGAGAGATAGAATGCGCGTGTGTGTTTGTAGACGAAGAGGTAGGGAGACTATGGCCAAGATTGATCATCTCTGGTCTTCGTGCACCGTTGACGAAGAAGAGGAAGAAGAAAAACGCACACACACAGGTGTGTAAAAGGGAGCCAAATGAACCAATGCTTCTCCCATTTCTATTCATGCTGCCCAGCACTACAATCGATGAGTAACCAATGGCCCGCTGGGAGGTTAGGTTCCGTCTTCAGATGCAAACAGTTGGGATTCTCAGTCACACACACACACACATGCAGAATGCGCAAAAACAAAATGTAAGCGCATCGAAAGAGCTATGCGTTTTGTGGGAATAGATTTTAGCGTCAACACAATTTAAAAAACGACACACATTGAGCTATGGTTCATGTGCGCACGGTGCGGGATTCACGCGCAAGCACGTGGCTCAACCGTAATTGGGTCAACGCTGTAAGATAATGAGCATTCGAAAGCAAATCAAACCTACACAGATCGGGTGAAATCCTACCATTTTGCGCAAAGAGAAAAAAAGGCTCAGTGTGGAAGAAGCAGCAGAAAGAAGGACTTAGAGAAAGTCACAGACCATTGCAAACATTCCAGGGTCATTTGACGACGTCTTTTACTTTGCGTTGCGCGTCTCACGCGTTCCTGTCGCTTGCTCTCTCTTTCTCATTCACTCTCATTTTCTATTCGATTGGGTTATTATCTGCAGCATATGGTGTGTACAAATGCTACTGTTGCTTTTGTTTTTCGTTCCGTTGCTCTCTGGTCGGGAAATGTCCGATACATACATCTCTCCTATTGCTAATACATGCATCTGGACTCGCTCGAAAACGGATCCATATGAAATGGGGCTTAAAATCGAGGACCACGCGTTCGCGATATGTGATTGTGGTACGCCTGGGACGTATACTGTCCGTAAGGGACGGTTCGTGCTGTATATAAAAAAAAAAGGAAATGAAATGAAAGAAACAGAACAACATTATAGACGGGGCCATAGTTTAACAACATTATAGACGGGGCGGTGAGCTGGGGGGGGGGGAGTGATTAGGGAATATTAAAAACAACACGCGGCATAGTCACTAGTCTAGTGAGGAAGTTTTGTCCTGTTTTGTTGCTTCCTCGTCACATCTCTCGTTCAGTGTGTAGTGTGTTTTTGTGTTTACATTCGACATCAAGATCAAGTAAGGTTATGTATGTTCCCTCGCAACCCGTTTTTGTTAGGCACTAGGCAGGCGGGGTTGTTTGCCTTTTACACTTACAACAATGAAATACCTTCACCGGATTGAGAGCATCGGCAACAGAGAGCATCTGTTAGTGCGTTCTAGCGTGTCAGTAGTACACTAAAAAACAACATAAATGAGAAAAAAAAACTAAAACTAGCTTAACGTATAGTCCTACACATCTAATAGCGCCTAGCTAAGGAAACGATATAAAGAGAGATAGAGTGAGACGCGCGCCATGAGAACGCAGATTTGAGAAAGATTGCCAGCTTTTTTTCGTACTTTTGATTCAACGTTGCGTTAATTCTTTGGTACACGACGCCCGTCGGAGGCCGTGGTTTTGGAAGAAAGTTTCGTTTGTTCGTCCTCTACAAACACTACACACTACATTACTAACAAAGAAGTGGCTCTGTCGATCTAAGCTTTAACCCCACCAACTGATTGAATAACTAAAATTAGAAACTACACCGCGAACCGATCATGATGAGCCCAACAGCACAGCGCTGAATGTCTAGAAACAGTGTTGTCGCGCGACGCACGAGAGAAGCAGGGCTTATGAGGCGGCGGCCACCTTCTTGCTGCCGCTGAGCTGACGTCACCCGTAACCGACGGGGGAATGTGTGCATACGGAGCACCAGCGAGCGATACACGAGAGACCAAAACATAGGTAGGAATTGGGCGATGAAGCAGCTATGCTATTTGGTTACTTTAACCGAACCGAGGGCTAGGACAGCTTAACGAAACGAAACCACCACACCACCGCACACACCCCACGCCCCCAAAAAGGACGGTAAAGGAATTCGTTTTACTATATGAGTGTCCCTTGTGTTTTGTGTGTGGTTTGTTTGGTGGTTAAGTTTGTCTACATTACTACAAAAGCGAGAAACAGAATTAGATAAAAACAGAAGATAAATAGAAAGAAGAGAAGAAAAAAAAAACAACAACAGGGATTAAAGGTTAGTGTGATTGAAGGTTCCTCGGTTTAATGGAATGGGAAAAGATTTGTTTGGGGGGAGGCAGGGGT
>KI920270.1:22680-38671 GCA_000473525.2 Anopheles melas | reverse complement strand
AAATCGGCTCCAGAATCTTCTCCGGAATTGGCTCCGGAATTGGCTCCGGAATCGACTCCGGAATCGGCTCCGGAATCGGAATCGATTTCAGTATCGGAATCGGCTCCGGAATTGATTCCGAACACGGAATCGGAATCGGGTAGGTCCGATTCCGATCTCCCACCACTAGTTTTTACTTGTTGTCAGTGCAGCCAAACATAGGCAAAACTGAGGTTTAAAGTATCTTTTTAAAAATAATAAAAACAACGAACCTAAATTCCAAGAACCATTTATTGATGAAACATCAAGTATAACTGTAGCAAACAAAACATGTCTTTTGTAAGAATTTCTCAGTCCACTGCCATTTTTAAACTACTTTATTTCGTATTTCATTATGAAAGGTCTGGTATCAATATTTTGAAGTACGACAACAGCAATGCAAACGCGCTTATAGCAATTCCCATCACTGTAGGATCTATGCAGCATGCAAAACCCGGTTCCTGTTTTAATTGAAGATATCTTATCAGCATAGTTATTAAGGAAAGAAAGGAGCCAGATTAGTTGGCTATATTTACCTGATACTTTTGTAGAAGTGAAGATCTAAAACTAGATCTAAAAAAAGTTTTTAAATGCTTTCCAAAATTCTTCAAAAATGTACAATAATGCCTAACCTTACCGATTGGTTCTAATTTCGCAGACTCGATCTTGGTTTCAGCATGCAAAAACTCCAATCCAGAATGCGGTTTAAATTCACATACATCAAACCGTAGAGCACGGAGTGTCTCCAAAAATCCAGTGTACAGCTTCTATGGCACCATCTGGAGTAATCGCTTTTGCGGTTCCGTATTTCCCCGTTTTTTTTTGTAACGTGCATCGATAGTTCTCTAAGCTGCCGATCTCTTCCCATTGGCATGCTATCGATTCCAATCCCGGGTATGACTAGCGTCTTGCTAACCGCATGAAACTCGCACACACACACACGAACTAAAACCTTCACTGCCGGTAGATTGTGGCTAGAATAGGGGATTCTACCCCTTTTCGCATAATGGTTAACAGTGGTTCGCCAAAAAAGCACCGTCTGGTACCGTATGCCAAACTCGGCAAAAACCTCATCGCCACACCGGTACACTGGAACAGTGTGCCCTTTCTACCTTCTCTGCCATTCCACTTCAGCTCCCGAGACTTCTCCCCTCCCCCCAGTTTCTCTGCAGCCCAAGGGCTTTGTCATTACAACCATTTTGCGTTATCAAGACGATAACTTCACGTCGCCCGAGCACCGGGAACGCGGAAAACCATCCAGCAATTGTGCCGGAAGCGCAAAATGGGCACCGCGCTGGAAAACACCGCATCTCGGTCTTGGGCGGTTATCAAAATGGCGAATCAACATTGGCAGCCTTCAGGAAGCTGAAGCGTCTCCCAGGCCCCCTTTGGTTTGGTTGCTGCCGGTCGTTGAGGACACAACAGTCGTGCCGGCGATGCGATGCGGTTTTACATGAAATGTATTCACGCCCACACGATATGCCCTAAGGGGGTGGTGGGGAGAGTAGCAGATGGGGGGTTTAGAGGTGCATCATTGGCGATAGGCGGGTGAGCCAGATATCGCGCTGTGTGCTCCATTGCTCAATTGCACCTGGAGAAGGAGTAGCCACGCCATTGTGCCACAACGCACAGCGTCGGAAGTACAATAATGCGTAGTGAGTGAATGCTTTTCAGCATGGTCTTAAATAAGCGTTTCGGAGGGGTCTGGATATACCGTACGGGAAGGAGAACGACTGCTTTAAGCGGGAACGACATACCATAAGACCATATTTCATGCCTTTCTAGTAGATAGTATAGGATTGCTGCTTTAGATAAGGTAGGGTGGAAATTATTTTTTTGAATTCATTTAAGAAGAGTAAAGCAGACGCTTTCATTTAACATAGTCTTTGGCAGTTTGTAAGAGATGATTTTTTACAGAATTGTAGTATTTTAAGGATTTTTATAAAAAATAAATTGTTTTTTAATAATTTTGTTGAGTGGAATCGATTCGTAAATATTTAAATATTATTTGAGCACTCTATCGAACCGATGTGTCCCTTTGACACAAAACTGTATTACAAAAACATATCATGAAAGGTTGCCAACGTGTTTAGATTAGCTGCAAAAACCTGTTAAGTACTGTCACATAACCTGTTTATAGCAATCTATTATTTTTGTTATAATAATTGGATAATGGTTATCAGTCCTGAATTAAGCTTATGATCGATGAGTGTACGCATCGCAAAGCAATCCTTATCATTTCCTATCCCGGATTATGCGTCCACACGATCCACATTGGCTCCAACGGAGCTGAAAGTATTGAAAAAGGATTATTGAATAGATAAAACAGAAAAAAGAAAGGTTCTTAAAGTGATGGATCACTAAATTAAATGATAAAACGGTATCCTACCATCACCACAAGCAGCCGACAGCGTGATGAAAATCTACGTTCAATAGAAAGCAAACGAACACCACCGTCGCAGCATCGAGGAATGAATCAAAATGTAAAACTACACTAGGTAATTACTATGCCGCGTCTAAATAATCTCATAAATCGCGCCTTAATTACCGAACATTAAAGCAAACGAAGCGAATTTATTGGATCGTTTGTTTTTGTTTTTAAGGTAATTCAATACTTAATTCCACAGGAAAATATTCAATTCATCTACAAAAAGCTACATAATGTACTGTACTGATACTGTAGTATCCAAAGACGCCTAAACCAAAGATAATAAAGTAATTTATAGATCTCACCTGTAACGAAGAAGCTATCTTCCAACAACAATAAATGCAACAATTTTCATCTTATACAAACTAAACTAATGCCAAGAAATAATTCCTTCGACCAAAAATATTAAGAACACCACAAATTGATACAGTTAGCCCATATAGTATTTGTTGCTATATTTCAATAAATCATATTTTCCGGTTGTTTCCATCTGCACGATCGCTCATGCGCCAGAAGCGCCTTGATAGACAAGCCACACCACAAACACAAACAAACGCCTGAAATGCAAAGAAAGAAATCAAAGTTGTAATTAAAAGTGTTCTCCAGCAGTGAAGCAACCGTCATATTTCCATATTTTCACTATCAACTCGCACAGATTGTATTTAATCTCAGAATGAGACGAAAAAGATGTAAAAAAAACACAAACACACACACACACACAACTACCACCACGAGCATTTTCATCTGCAAGATATGCTCCAGTCCGTCTGTTTTCGGGGTCGAGCTTTCCGCTGCAAAGCACTATGATTATGAAGTTGAGTTAATATTAAGCCAGCATCATCATACCCGCCACCATTACCACAGACAACACACCTTTACACACGGAGGAAGCAAAGAAACAGAGCTGCGATATCGCCCGCACCGGTTACACCGGCTCGTCTTGCGGTCTTACAAAACGCGCTTTCTTCCCCGATTTCACGCAACATAGAGTCTCATTTACATATTTTTAATTACATCAGCTGCTATCGCTTTCATAGCTTGTCTCTCGCTGTGGGTTTTTTTTTCACTTCTAACTTCCTCTTTTGCCCATCCTGCTTAACTTTCTAGCTGGCTGAATCTTCCAAGACTACTTCCTTTTTCAGATACTAATCCAAGCTCCCTTTCGCTCTCGCACGCTGGACGGTAAACGCAGTGCGCGTCAGGTTCTAATCTTTCGCCACCGTTGGTCCTTGGTGGAAGTTTTTAATTTTTACCGCACCTTTGGCACAGCCTTTGCAGGTTCTTTCATCTTAATTATATTTGACGGTTGAGAAAATCATACCCCCCCCCCCCCTCAGAAACCACCCAGCATTCATTTCGTTTATGACTTTCGCACGGTTGTATCTTGTTTCTGCTGTATCCCTAAGCTGTGCGGAAAAACGAATTATACATTTTTGCACACTCACAGTTTTACTTTCCCCCTCTTTTTCTCTCTCCCCCGATGCCCGTAAGCAAGCGTGAAGATAGATGTGCTCATTATATTTTGCCCGGGAATAAACTAGAACGCTACAGCACTACATCAAAACATTGCATGCTCATAGTAACAAAATACAAGTAGGCAAAATGTTTGCGTTTGATGTAGATTTACGGGAAGGCGGTGTTAAATGGGCATAATAGTCCAATAGATTAATTAAATAAATACTTCTTCACTTTGGATACTTTTCCAATTATTGCAAAATAACAATAAAATTTCAAATTTGGTAATTACAACCTTTACCTTTTTAATTACTGTCACGATTCAATGGCAGCATCATATTACAAGAACGCCGGTGTTATGCTTCATCAACAAAAAGTTCGACATCGACTTTCAGTACGACATGAAGTGCAGATGAGCTCAGTGAGCTTGTTGGTTGGATCAGATCAAGAAATACATGTCTAGATCAATGGATGGCTGCTACCTGAACCCGAGATATCTGGAAATTATTGTTATCCAGGTCATGTCACAACCACGTCCTCAATCGTTGTCCTGCATCAAGAATAAGATAAAAAAGAAAATGAGAATGAGAGAGAGAGAAACTGTGTTTGTGTGATTTTATTACGTGTTTAATATAAAACAATTTCAGTTAGTCTGTCAGGTACACATTAAAAACCTATTTAAATGAAAATGATTTAATGATGGAAAAAAATACAATTTTTCAGCACTTCTGCTCAATTAAAATCAATAAACCAATGCCAAAACCTCGCTAGTGATAGAATTTTAACGCTGTTTTTTACGAAATGTTTATTTTCTTTTCCATTTAGTAGCTGTTTTTTTAAAGTTCCTAAAGGTCTCAAGTATCTAAAGGTCTTCTCAAGTATCTAAGCATGCAGTACATATAATATCCCTTTTTGTATATATATAATTTACTTAAGAAATATGTCACCAAAGCCAGCTAGGCCTGCTGTCAATGTTCAACTTCATTTATGCCAGGTATCAAAACAGGACCATTTTACCCCACAATCCTTTACTAGTTCACTACCAAAGAATGTTCCTGCTAGTTCTCGATTTGTAACAACTTCTTGTACATGTGCCTCCCTAATTAACCTCAGCAAATGTTACCATGAAAAAGGAGTTGAAAATGAAAAGCAGAAGAGTCAAGTTTTAATCAACCTCATAGGCTCTGTCTGGTCAGTGGATAGAACTGTGCGAAGGTATTTATGTTGGGTTGAAGTTTTGTAAGTTTGCTTTCATTTGTATCCCGAAAACATTTCAACATACCCATCAGTAAGATGTAATGTACGTACACGTACCACAATATCATAGAATCCCTGCAAAAAAACAGTACACATTATTTGCACACCTAATGATGTTTGATTTAGCGTGATTCGTTCACCCAATCCAAACAACAGAAACATAGAAGTAAGAGAAAAAAATGGCAATCTCTCCGACTAAAAGGGTTTACAAGGGTTATGTTGAACATCAATCAAATCCCTGTGGCTCGGATGTGGCTCCAGGGTTCATCCTGTGGGTCCGTGCTCGGGACGAAGGGCGCCTAAATAAACGATACACCCTCTCAGGCCGTACTGTTGATTTTAATTTGCAACCAATGCTGTTACTGTTTCCAGGTGATTGATCACCTACAGGTACATGGGGGACACAGGTTTTGGGGGCACTAAACGTCGTCGGTTTTGCCCAGTGCAACGGCGTACATTGTCCACCCGTCATCGTCGTCGTTGAAATCCATACCAAAAAGCAAAATTGCAAATACACACACGCACTCACACATGCACACAAGGAACATGTGGTGCATTTGTTCCACATTCTTCCCAAATGGACGGGAAATATCGCAATTAATGTAATCCCCTCAAGCTACCCATTTTCTGCATCTTGACATCTGTCAAAACATTTGCCCAGCCGGTTCTCCCTCTCTCTCTCTCTCTCTCGTTCGACGTGGTCGTTGCCAGCCTTTCTGCATTCCTAGCCTTTGCAACGGGTTTGCTGTGGGAAAACACGGCATTAATCCCGAATCCTGGCGTACGTTTGCGTCCGCTCGTCGGCTGTATCGAATCCGAAAACGTTTATTGTGTGGTGGATTTGGCACACCATACTCCGCACCGAACGCCTTTCCTTCCCGATCGCGAGTGGATGCGAAATGCATCGCCGACGGTTGCGAATTTCGTTGCGCACCGAAAGTCCGAAACTGCACCCAACCCGCACGGCTCCGGTCTGCGTAAATATGGAATCGCCATCAATCATATTTAACCTCCTTTACGCGGTGCTGTGCACGCTCGAAATCTCCACCATTGCAAGCCTTTCTTCGAATGTGTGCGAGTGAGTGTGCTTCAGATTATTTAATTAACTCATAATTCAACCCCTCCTGCCTGCACGTGCACCTTTCAGACAAACCGCTAACGCTGCCTTCTGCAACTCTACTGACCAAACGAGAGTTGTGGCACATAGGAACATTAGAACCGTGAGCCGTTTGCTGCCATAGCGCATACAACCCCGTGTACGGAGACGGATGCGCAATAGTTTTCGGGATTAACACCTCACTGTAAATCGAGGCGGGCGAGTCATCGCTCGGCATCTTCGGTACACCTCCGCACATCGAGCGCATCGTCGAGACCGTCCTAACGACCATTAGTCATGCCTGAGAGGGGAGGTTGAAGAAGAAGACGCAGAGAGAGAGGAGACGCCGGGACGTCTATTTGTGTGGGCGGCCTGAAGCGACCAACATCATTATTATTGTGCCCGGCTCGCGTGCGTTACAAGAGCTCGGTAATTGAATAAATCTCGCGACAGGAAGGGCGGCCTCTAACGTTTGCCTTCCATCGTGCGCGTCCCTTTCCGGGTCGTTTGTGCTTGGCTAATTCAATTGACGTTTGCGGCCCACAAATCTAGCCCGCTAGCCTATAACAGATATCCGAATCCAATGATGCTGATTGGTTTGATTAGTTGCTGGAAATGGGACTGGACAGCAGCCACAGCCAAAGCGGATGATGCGTTTCCATAGTGAACGCTAAGGAATAGCGCATTCGTTCGACAAGGGCGAGTAAACCGAAATGTAACCCCCTCTCATTCAAGTCGTATTTGGGCTGATGCAGAATACATTGACCCCTTGGGTAAGCTCATGGTTTGGGTGGAAGTGTGGAGGTGAATATATTGTCCGTTTCTTGCCCGGCGTGTGTACACGCGAGAGAAATGATCCTGCTAAACCGAGATACCAAACAGTCGAGTGTTTGTGCTCAAAATTTACCACACGCATGTGGCAGCTAGTTGTGGTTAGAAATTAAATTACTTCCATTAAGCTCATCCTTACTGGATTGATGGGTATAGGATACATTAAATGAAAATTGGCAAATAGATGCACAAGGGCTCAACAGGTGTAACGATATTCACTACTTAATGGATGTACATAATTAATTGAATCCTTTTGCAAGAACATTATCTGATACACAAAGATAGAATCTATCGGACACATTAATACATTACAGAACATGAGACATCTGCAATAAAAACTGCAAGACTTAAATTTTAGACTTAGATGGAAATTCTGATAAATTAATTTCCTCGATCCATAACTACTCATTCTGCAGATACTAAGAATTCGATATAACTTGCTCCGACTCTATGAATTGTTGTAGTCAAATGCAAAACGTTCAGTTTTTTACTTTTATTTTATTATCTTCAAAAAATGAATAAAAAAAAAGTCGAAATAAACATAAAGTGTGCAACAAATAACCATTCAACTTAAATGCTTTTTCATAGATTTTCAACAAATATGTTCCTGCGGCTTAAGTTAAATATTTTGTCCAAACGCTTTGAAAATAAATAAATGTTACAATGCGTTTGCATAAACCCAGGCCTTGTTTAACAAAAAAACTAATGCGATGTCTGCATGGCACACGCTTGATTTAAAGCGCATACAGGGCTGCAATGAAAGATTGCCATTCTTTTGAAGTTAAATTTTTACTCAAAATACCAAATAATCGCATTAGCTCAGCAAAAGTGTAGCGCTGTTACATAGTGTAAACAAAAAAAAATGGGAACCCCAAACCAAAAGTAAATATCAAGTTTGATCTCAGCCAAACCAAATTTACTTCACCATGCTTCAAAAATACAGCAAGAAAAAGCAATGCACCAAATGTTCCGCTTAAAATAGGAAAATGATTTTTTTCTGCGATGCGATTCACAAATCATCACGAGAGAACAAATTTCGAAGCAGAAAACTGAAACACACAGTAACAAAAAGGAAAGACGTGTAAGCTAGCTGTTGACAAACCAGACAGATAAATTGCAAACAACCGAAGCATAAACTAGATCAAAACCAAACCGAAAGCTCCGAACAATGTAACCGAACAGGACAAAGCAAAGCAGGAGAGATAGAGAGAGAGAGAGAGAGTAGAACAAAAAAAGGTAACGAAGGACGCTTTCATCCTATTCGATTCGATTCCCGCATTGACATTATGATGAAAAAGGCAGTTTTTTTTTGCGCTGTTCAACCACCATTCTTGACAACAGTGAAACAGAACAAAAAAACGGGCGACGTACCGAGATGTAACGTTTTGCGGAGATAACAGAGCAAAAATCACGGACCACAGAGCACAAAACGTGAAATGGAAAGTCAGTGAAGCCATCAGTACAATTGTGAGGTGGTGGTTGGTGGGTTGGTGACAAACATTCGGAGGTCGTAGCGGTATCGTATCATCGCAGGGTGCATGGAAAAATGGAAGGGAATTGATCAACAGAAAGCCAAACAAGCGACGACATCATGAACTGTAACCCTTTTATGTGCCCTCAACAAACGAAGCGGGTTTGCTTTGTACTGTAATAAAGAGGTAAAGTTGATTATTATTCATAATTCCGATGAAATTGAACTATAAATAAGTGAAGTCTGCGTAAAAACATGCTTTCAAAAACAATATATCGATCGATGTTGATGAAGTGATTGCAGCAAAACCTTGCGGCTACGTAGACAAGTTTATCATAGATAAAGTCATTATTTTGCCCTCAAAATGAAGTAATAATTGATTTTAAACGGTTGTCTGAAAACATTGAATTTTCCGGCATTTAAGGGCGTGCAATGAATTCGTCTCTTCAATTCCAGATAATGATGACGAACGGGAATTAAAGTGTATACCCGCATATCTTCGACACTTTAAAAAAATGTTTCTGTGTTGTCTGCTTTAAACCATTTTTTCCGTTTATTTGACACAGAACATTCACAATCTCTCTTTTATGAAGCATGACACCAACGAAAGACATTTTGAGACATTTTTAAACTAATAATTAAGTCATTTTTTCCAGTTCTGTCCGATTTTAAGGACTTAATGTATTGAGTGGTATTCAAGCGTTTTTGGGATAGCTTGCTATCCATCGGAAAGTAGGAAGATGTGCAAAGTATTTTATTGTCATTTATTCAACATTTTTCCAGTTAATAGTTGTTTTTTAAAGCACCTACAATAGAAGTAGTGTTAGTAGACATGTTATCAAGCTCAAGCACGATTATTATATAAATATCTTCCTGTATACTGTAAGGTGGATAAACTATTTGGGTTAGCTAAGATCAAACCTGCCAGAAGTAATGGTTGCCCTAGAGATTTATTATTCTTTGTTTTATGTATATGATGCTAATACTTTGGATCAGAATTAAGAGTCATGCGCATAATATATTGCTTATTCCTATAATGCAGAATAGGAATGTAGAAAGATGTTCATATTCTTCACTGAAAGATGTTCCTATTCACTATTCACCGCCTCCAATATGTTTCCAACAAGTTTCAAATGATGTTTTTGTATGATAATAAAAGATCAGTTCTTACACATGATTCTCAACAAATAACAAAGAACTGTCAAACTCAATCCAGCTTGAGACGTATTCAAACTCATGTAAAAGGACTGAAACATTATTGTGATGTAAATAAAATATTTGACAGCTGTTGGAAAAAATCTCGCAAGTAATCGTAAAAATGTTGTAGACTTTTGAAATTGACTCGGAAAACCCTGTAATACATTTTGTTGGAACAAAGGCCATTAGAACAGAGGTTTTAGGCCATTAAAACAGGTTAGTAATGGAGCCACACGAAATACAGTTTTCTACAAATATTTCACAGCAGTTCTCTAAAGTTCGATCCAAGATCTAAAGCATTCATTTGAAATAAACACCATGACATCTTATTGCGTACAGTACTATAACCAACACATCCGTATAATTTGTTATTATGATATATTCAACATTATTCATGATTATCACAGCTTTACACAATCAATACCGTCTGGCCGATTCACAGGAACAATACAAAATTGTATTGTAGTTAAGTTTTACCCCCCAAAACAACAGTTTCACTCCTCCTTCTTCACACCCAACACAATCGTTCCCTGTGTCGATGAGTTATCTTCCCATTTCCCTCCAACTGCTTTACGCGTTAAATAATCCAATAACGGATGGTAATTATTTTTTCATGATCACCAGTGCTCTCCAATGGTGACGAACAATAACGGGGCAATCATCATCGTGCACACAAAAGCCACCATCACCAACCAAAAGCCACCGGTACCATCGCCATCAAATGCGGGCAAATCGAATAACGCGCACTGATTACACATCGGCCGGGACACCATCACACAAAATGGTTGGGACATTCCACCGAGCAATTCGACACCAGAAAAGCTACAATAGCATGTACATCGCGCGACCAAGCACACACACACACACGATAAACAAATAATCAATGTACCACCCAAAGCCAAGGGCAAACTGGTACGCTGGTCCCGAATAATCCCCGCACAAAAGCAAAACCACCCGGAAGTATCCACGCAGGCAGTGTAGCGGAGAGCTGTCACTGCAACGAGGCGGAAGATCCGAGCTGAATGTCCCGAAACATTACGAGCTGTTCGGTGTTGAATGGTGTATGTGTGTCTAGGCCTGTGTGCCTAGACCCCTTGACATCTCCCCTAGGAAGGAAAGGATATTCTGGGCAGACGCATTAGTTTGCTACGTCTCGGTTCCACAGCTCCACAACCCCACACTGGTCAATCTCCCTCATGTGCTCGTTTGCCGATTAGATTCCTTTCCCGCCGAACGGGAAAGGAGCGTTGGGCATAAATTATGTTGGGTTTTTGCCTCGATTACAATCGTGCTTTTCGCTTCGCATAGCGGCCCACCCCGAATGCCGAATGTAATGGGTCCCTCCATTAAACCACTGGGAGCTATGCTGCACCGTTTTCCGGGGGTCGATGGAAACTTTCCCTTTTTCAGGGCGCTCTGGAGCTCCCTGGAAAACGTTGAAGCTTGGAAAAGGTTCTGAAATAGTTGGAGATAGGGAGCTCCAGTTAAAGCAAACGAGGGAATATCTAAGTGTGGAAATGTACATTAGACTGTTCCGTATGCAGACATGAGCAGAGAAGTCCAGTGTAAATATGCTTTTCATATTTGCACTCAAGTTTAAGCTGAATTTATGCGATTTAAATGAGATGTTGGACTGATGGTGGTGTAATTTGCTTCGCGCTCTAGCTCATATCAACTTGCTTGGTACACTATCTTCAGACACATCTTTAGCTTTAACATTCCAGCAAACCCTCCACCCGAAACACTTCTAATAGAATATGACCAATCACGTACGACTTCAAACATTACCACCACTGCCAAAAGGGTTCCAAACGTCGAACCACACAGCACTCCACAGCATCAAAAAAGGGGTTTTGATTTCATCTAAAATTCATGATTTACCGACCAGTAATTCAATAATACACACTCAAGCGCAAACCGGAAAGACGCGCTCCAACAACCCATACGACCACTCCAAGTACAAGTGCACCGATATTCCCCACCAAATAAACCATCGCATCATCATGCTGCTGCTGCTGCCGCCTTTACTGCAATATCGGTGGTTCGCTGGAAGTAATAATCCCTGCGAATGAAATAGGTTTTGCAGGAAGCACTACGTACACGAGTTCCACAACGCTACTAGCTCGTCCACATCGAGTATAGTGACGGGGTGGACAAATTGCGAATTTGTACGAAGCGCTTTCTGACCCCTTGCTCCACTTCACAAACCCCTTTTCGATGGTGAAATCACAGAAAATCTACCCCCGAATGCTAAACATTATTTCAACCTGGAATAACATAACACTTACTGGTGGTTACGGTTGGGGCTACGAGTCGGTCTGCCGGTTACACTTACACAGCCCAGATAAAACCGATTAATTTATTCATGTCCAACACAAGAACTGTGCAACTGGGGGGTTTGATGGGGCTCATGGAGGTGGTTCTGCGTGAACAGTAATCCACCAAAAAGGCGGAAGTCATATAAAAGGTGACAGGGCGTGGGGAAGGAACAGGCGACGTTAGTGTTTATTTGAAGAAGTCCTTGGATGATGTTTCAATTTGTTGATGTATAGGGCGAGAGTTGATTACGAAGCCTTTGATATCGGTTTCGCATTTGCATTTAGCTTTTTGTTTGCTTTATTTTAGATTGATGTCACAGATTGTAAGATGGTTCTCCAATTAACATTTATGAGTTAATGTGTAAAAACCTTTATATAAACCGTCTACTCGAATAATAAACAATCAATATGTTCTTGCATTTCAATATTTTTCCATCATTTATAAATAGCTATTGATGCAACTTCACGATTCCCAAAATCCACGGAATGATCCAGAAAGGGCTTGATATCATTCCTTCTCTACATAGGGGCGTGCTTCGATTCATTAGGCTACCTAGTGCGCTCGGATGTCAAATGTCAAGAAAACCTATAAGAAACAGGCAATACCAACATTGGAAGGATTGAAGCGTTGGAATTCATAGCATTTTTTTTTAAGTTAAAGTTAGCACTTGCCAGATTTTGAAGCAAAAACGACGACAAACCAATGCGCATTGCCATTATTCGTATCGATTGCCTAAAAAGACGATAAGATCAAGGTCGTCAGGTTTTCTCTACATAGTGGCATCACTTTGAGATTGAGTGTGAGTGTTGAGGGGATATCTACAAAATTACGAGTTCAAAAGTAAGAATGTCAATGTTATTTTATAAAATGTGAGGAAAAATTATCATTGTTTTTTTTTAAATAAAATTACAAGTATCTTTCAATATTACATAAAGTTCGAGCTTAGTAATACATTAAGCAAAAATAGTAATGATTATCAAAATCTTATCATGCAGCTTTTTAAACAGAGTAATAGCCCTAGACTAAAATCTAAGACATCCTCACTCTTTGACTTGTTTAAGGTAAATCAATTTGAAGCTCTGCCTGGATTTTAGCTACACCCAAACCACCAGCTTGGGCATTGTGTTCACAACCCACCTGTGCGCCTCCAACCCATCACACAGGTTGCAAATGAAAAGCGAACGTGATTTGAATATCGAACTCCCTAAATCTATGCTCGCTCAGTTCGGAAACATAAATTCATGGGAGAAACCAATTCACCAGTCTGTGGGGCCATACAAAACTTCAGGATGAAAATAAAACAATTCACCCAGCATGCCACAAAACACGACTCATAGATTTATTCCAAAATGAATAATAACGACCTCATCAACGGAATCAGCTGCCGGTGATCGGAATCATTCGCCTCTCCTTGGTAGCGAATTCATTGGACGAAAATTATTCCATTCGAGGCGGAGGAAAAGTTTTACACAAATCACACGATCCCGGTACCCGGGAGAAAGATCTAATTAATTAGAGCCATGGGTGAAACAATAATGCTCGCACACGCTGGATTCGGATGAGGTTATTGATTGGGTGGAAAGGACGCTGGCGTTACAAAGCGCCCGAGCAGCCCAAGGAGCTGCTGCCCCTTCTATACCACCTGATTAGGTTGCTTTATTCAGCCTGGAGGAGACTGTTTGTTTGCCTTTGTTTCCCCACGGTGTTTTGTGTCTCATTCCTTTATTATACTAGCCACCAACGGCCACCACTCCATCATGCTACGGGAGGTGCTTAATTTCTCTCCCAAATGAGTCACCGGCATGAGAGACGCCGGGTAAAAGGTTTCAAATGGAATTTCGATCGGCACAGCAGTGGTAGCCGTTTGGGACGGGCCGCAAAAAATTGGTTCCGCTTCGCACCTTCCGCGCGGGCCAGTTGACCCTTTTTGAACACTTCACCTTTGGTGCTGTTTGTGTGTCGCTCTTTTTTTCTGTGTTATTCGGCCCGTTTTCCAGATAAAAGCCTCAATGTTGCGGTTCGAATAAAGGATCAAATCTATTATTTATGAATTCAGCCCCGTTAAGGCAGGCAAAAAATAAAAGGCTCGTAAAACATTCCATGCAACCAATTCCGCACTACAATGGCCTACAAGGCAGGGAATTTTGTTTTCTTCTGGTTAGCTACACAGCTCGCCGACAGAAAACTAAACTGTCCTGGGTTTGCGCAACTTTCACGACGGTTTAGTTTTACGATCGATCACAAGTCATCACAGACTATTTAGCAGGCAGCCCATTTTATTTATGATCGTTTATAGATTGATTTGAATAAATTGATACACGGTTTTAGCATGCAAAGATGCTCGAAACGCTATTCATATGCTTTGATTATTCAATTATGTATTTGTTTCTTGAGGAGTCATCAATGAAATCAAATTACTTTCGTTTGGATATTGCGAGTTTCTTGTGTTTTTAGCAAAGTGTGGTTTTGGATAGAGAACCCGTTTATTTCCGCCAAAAATCTACCCCCAGCAAATGCTTCCTTCGTTATCAACAAAGCTTACATCTATGAAGCATCTACCAAATCTTCAGATGGATGATTGGGCCATTCACCTTGAGCAATTGTCAATGCTATCTAGCAATTGTCTCCAATTCAGCAACGCCTTAAGTGCCTACCATGAAGCGTTTGATTTGTTACCACAGTAAGTGCCATAAATATACATTAATCGTCCCAGAGTCGTTTGAGGATTTTGTTTCACACCTTATTGTCCATATAGAAGATCCACTTTCTATTATATAGAGTTTGGTACATCATTACGTTTATCGTTTATCGTTTATGGTTCACGATTTAAACGACCATATATAGGAAGAGGATGCTTTGTAAAACAAACAACTATTTAGATACTGTGACGAACGCTTATACTCACATATAAAGATATGCTTAGAGGTAGTACGAATATACAACTTTTGAAAATTTGGGAAAAATGATATTTTTTTGAGTAAGCAAGCGTAAATACGAGAGTCTTTGCACCAAACCCTCTGAGAATAGTATTTACCAAAGTAAATAAATACAGCTTTTAGTTGCATAAAACCATTTTTGTAAATTTTAGTCAATTGCTCTGGAAGGAAATGATCTTCAAAAAACATTGTTTCTTGAAGGATAGTTGAGTACTTGTGTTATTCAATTAAATCTATCATTTGATGCATACAATTTTAAACTATAGCAATATACGGTAATGTGTACAGGAATTTAAAATGCTGCTACGTATCTTATAAATAGCATATAAAGCAGGGGTTTCCAAACTGTGCAGTTTGTGGGCCGCATTGCTATGTATATAACGGTGTTTATTTGTTTTTTTTTGTCATTTGGTATATTGCATAGACTTACTGGAACACTTAATTATATAATAAATCCTTAATTCATCTACAAACTTTGCTACAGCGCTATTAATGAGGAAACGAGAGACAATTGGTTTTTAACTGATTTATACTAATATTGAAGTAAAAATGCATTGGTTTTTGTTGAAGCTTTTTTATAATTAGGTTTATAGGCGCATTATAGGAATGTGCAGAACTTGAGAACGTAGGTCTTAACAGCTCACGTGTCTTGAGAGGTCGTTCAGGAGAATAAAGATTCAGCTTTTCTTGCAGGTAGGGAGTGTCTATGTCCCCGCAGATTACCTTCGCGAAAAACAGTAGCTTGTAATGCCTGGCGTCTATGTTCTAACGTTTGCAGACCGAGAAGCATGCACCGTGACAGGTAATCTCAATGTTGTGATGAAGCTCGTTGTAATCGGTATGTTGCTATTCTGGAGAATCTTTTTTGTATCCTAGCCGTCCACACGTGACAGTATGGGGAGAAAAGAACTGAGTTTGACTCTAGGATGGATCGTATTAATGCAGAATATAATCCTTTCAGACATATTGGATATTTTTTTTTT
>AXCO02003731.1:0-22802 GCA_000473525.2 Anopheles melas | reverse complement strand
ATTTCAGCCTCCAACTGTCAAACTCCATACAAAAAACTGACTAGAATCGTGAAGGACCCCATTGATAGTGACATTTTGCAGCACTACCCATCACTAGTATATCCATCCGACATAAATGTAGCCGTCTTGCCCTGCGGTGAATACAACAATCCGAGGTGAATACGACAATCAATGTGTTTAACTACAATTTATTGGGCTCAAAAAACGCTGGAAAAACGCAATTGCAACATACAGGATCAACACTACTCGCCGAGCCTAACCTGTACGTTTGGGCGAGATTGCTCCGTGTTAGACCGTTACTTAATCGTTGCCGTGAATAAGGATCTAAAAGCGTCGTTGAATAGAGTGGATCATCGGTTTCAGCTGACTAAACTATGTAAAATAGGTCTTATTAGATTATTATATTTACTTCAATTGTTTGCCTCGAGGGCTGTGAAACACAAACTTAAAGTTTACCTTGTTTAAACATAAAGCTTACCTAGGGTTTAGCTAACCCTTATACTAAAATGGAGTTCATAGGAAGTTTTAATATCTTAGAATCATAAAAAGGGAAAATCTGATCAAGACACATCGCAAACGTAAGGTAGACAGGTGGAAGTCAGCCGTAAATCACCGAAAAATTACTTAAATTAGAGAGGAAGGACTGTCAGATCCCTTCATAGTCTGGCTCAGATCATACCTCCATGGCTGCAAATATCGAGTCAATCTTAACCACAAAGTCTCACCATTAATCAGTTGTCACTCCGGAGTATCACAGGAAAGCAACCTTAGTCTCTTGCTATTTTCTTTTTATATTAACGATTTGGGGCGGTTCCGTGATACAATCGTCAACTCGAACGACTCAATAACATGCCAGTCGTGGGTACAAGCCTACTGTGGACCGTCCCCCCGTAGCAATGATTGACTATCCGGCTACGTGGTAATGAGTTAAGTCTCGAAAGCCTGTATAGGCCGGCATGTCCGCGTAGGACGTTACGTCAAATAGAAAAAGCATTAACGATTTGATGTATGTGGTAGCCCGATGACCCTTATCTTTATAATAGGTTTTATAGTACAGTACGGAACCGTGACGATTGTATCAGCCTACAGGAGACAATCAATTATTTCTGTGTATGTTGCTCGACTAATAGTATGGAAATATCTATCAATAAATGTTGTACACGGTAATGGCCTGAACAACTTGATTTTTACATAAGTACTGATATATTTAAACGAAACTTGCTTTTAATTCATAGCTTTAGTGATGGCACAATCCGATAGAGTTATAGATAAGGTAGAATCAATATTATAAAAATTAAGTTGTCTCAGCCAAATTGAGCATAAGACAGATAGGTACAAATAAATAAATAAATAAATAAATAAATAACTAAATATGTTAACAGCTATCACATTAATTAATAGAAATTCAAACGGTATACTTCAGAACCCATTTTGAACGTGTGGTATCCTTAAACAATACGGCTATGTACAAACATAAAGCTAAGGTCCACTTGAATCGTGGTCCGTTGTTTCCCTTAGAGGAGACAAATTTAATATGCCGGACTACCGCAAGAGATGTTTGTTGCTTGGGCTGAAATCTCTGGAACAGGGTCGAAAAGTTGCACAAAATGTGTTTCTACCCAAGCTGTTGAGGAATGATATTGACGCGCCTGTGTTACTAAAAAATATTATAATTTTCACACCAATTAGAAGAAGAAGAAATATACTATATCGTTATATTTCGTTATGAACCTAGCGTGTCACTATCTGGGTGTTTTCTATATCCACTTGGTGAAAGTTCTATATCCACTTGACAAGATTGTGCTATGTTACGATCTTAGAAATTAAGACCCCTTCAAATGGGTCACAAGTGGTCTATCAACAATGAAAAATAAAAAAAAATAAGCAAAAACCAAAATAAATGATCATAAGAACTTGAGAAACTTTTTTCACAACATATACTGTAAGTAAGATCCTAAGTCCATAAGACCAACGAAAAAAAGGAACGAACACTCTTCAACTTGTCCTTACGGCGCAACCGTGCATTAGTGCACTACTTAAACACAATTTACCGTGATTTAAACTACTAGCATGTTTACCAGCGTTACATGCTACTTTCGCACAACCAGCATAAGCAATATGTGTGACCAATTTAAATACAACCACTCTACTACTCTGCTAGTGTAGTGGCGTTACGGTCTACCCCTTTTTCCACAGCGTTGCCAGAGCGTTGTTCCTTCTGCAGGTTAAAGGATAATATACACACACATACACTACACTTGTACTCTAAAAACCATTCCCTGCTAAAATACACACACACCACCCACCCTTCACGTTATGCTGCCAGCGTTGCGCTTTCCCTTAAACCACTCTAGCGATGGCAACAAACCACTTGAAACTTTAAACTAATCATAGCACAGGGAAAAACCTCGGGTCAGATTAAATGACAGCTCTTCCTCCGAGGGCACGGTGGGAGGAAGCTGGTGTAAGTTGACGAGGTAAGGGAGAAAGAGAGAGATAGAGTGAGAGAGAAAGATAGAAAAAGAGGGAGGGAGCTAGAGAGGGACCAGGGAGCAATGAGTGAAAAGAACCTGAGGTCTGCTGAAGTGTAGAAACGTTTGTTACCACAGGCAAGGTACGCCCGGACGTACACTCCGGTGAGGTGCACACACTTGCACGTTCGTTGTGCTCTTTTTGGCACCGCAAACGGTTGAAGGTTTTGCGAGCGTTTTGTTGCAAATACCCCACGGGTTAAGCTCGATGACGTTTCGGCTGTTTGATTATAGACTTCTATTTCCAGGCCTGTCCGGGGGGAAACGCCCGCTTTCCCTCACTCTCTTCGAACTGCTGCTCCTGAGAGGTGTGAAAGCGAGCAAGCTGGGAATTTGATTTGCGGTCAGACATGTTGTTAGGAACTATGTCATGCCTGGTGCCTGGTACGGTCCGTGACGGTGTCGGTGTGCTGAGTGTCCTGTGAGCTCACCCACCCGACTACGGCATCCGATCCGATGATGAATTTACCTGTCGAGTTGGTTTGTGTGACTTTCCGACTCCACATCTTGCCCCATTTGCACTCTGAGCTCTTTCCAGAGTTCACGATATGCTTGGCTCGGTCGTTTGGCTTTTCAATCCAAACCAACCTAGGAGAACCTGAGAACATTCCAAAAGTATGTTCTCATTACCAGTGGACAAACGAACCTGGGAAGGGGGGAGGAAGGGGAGGTGCGACTCAGTGATTGAAATTGGCAATTGGTTTGTCCGCGATGTAATGGTCCATTTGTGTGTGGAAAGTTGGAGTTTTTTTTTACTTCCCTTCCCTGCGAAAGTTTTCTGCACGCCTCTCAAACCGGTGCCGCCGCACGATCAATAATTTGAAATTGTTATTAGTTTCTCCCTGTCGGATGCATCCCGTGCCAATTCTCGGGCTGGCCACCAAAAATTCAATAATGCTTATGCCAACGGTTATAATACCGCACAAATGCCTGGAAATGGAACTCGCGGTGCGGTGGAACAGCCGCACCGCAGGTTTTGCAATAATCCAAAAAACCAAATCTTTAAGTTCCAGGACGCCGGAGGAATCCTGGCGGACGAGAGAAACAATTCCATTGAGGAGTGTGTTTTTTTTAACAGTCTCCCCTCAGTGTGAGGACGCCAATCTGTGCAAAAACAATTTACCGCACGGGACGGCAGAGCGACACAATGCGTTAGCGGAAGACGAATTACTCGTGGAGATTCCCGCAGGTAAGCATCATCAACCCGAGTGCGTAATCAGAGCCGCGTAGAAGTCATCTGCGATGATGTCTCGCCGAAACCATCAACAAGATGATGGAAGTACGGAGCAAAGCCCAACCGAAAAAAGACAAACGAATCACTTCCGCTGGATGTATAGGTGGTGAGATTCTTTTGAATAGAAATTGGTTTTTATATTAAATTAAATATTTTTCTTCCCCCCATGCCGCTTCCCCTGGCCCCACCTATACGCGAATGTACCGGAATGTGGCGGGAGTAGCTTCGACCGCGGAAAACAAAAAAAAACGAGAAAAATAAATACACATACCTTGCGCTGCGCTGCCCTCCGGCTTCCTTGCGAGCCGGGATTGGTTTCCCAACTCCTGCCATTGCCGCAACCTTTCGCGCGAAAATAAAAACCCAAAATATTGAAAACGTACCGCGCAGCGAGCAAGGAAATACTGAACTCAATGTTTTTTTTTCAAATTTCCTTCGCTCCTCAGCGGATTGTGCTGAAGCTGGCAACTGCTGAAAATGATGTTTCCCTTCGCAGCGCTGGTTTGACGATGATTTCTTTTCATTTAAGCCCGGCTGCCAGAAACCGACTCCGCTGACGCCGACGGCGGCCTCCGAATGTTAGTAGGCATCGGCAAGGCATTGCAAGTCACGCAATATTTCCCACGCACATGCTATACACAGACACACCGAGCCAGCCTACCATCGAGGTTTTCATTTCCTCCCTCCTTAAGGGGTGTGTATGTGTGTGTTTTATTCCTTTAATTTGTTCTCTTGCACCTGAGTTTGTTTTTTTTGTCTCTTCGCTTCGCTGCTCTAGAACCAATAGCACGCGTTTTATTCACCATTTGTGTACAAATTAAGGAGGAAATTTTAAGAAACGTGCTGCCCGCACTGGCCGGATCAAAGCCCGGTGCAGTAGCAGGCGAAAAGTCAAAAGAAAAACCAACAAGAAAGTTATAGTAATAGCTTGCCTTTTAGCAGCGAAAACAACCTATTGACAGTTTGGCAAGGTATGGGGAGAAGATTAGGGCGAAAGAAGGCAGGCACACTGCGCGTCCCTTTAAAACAACAAAAAGCGTAGTGTGAGAAATGTGAGCAGGGAAATCATCGGTAAATGGAATTACATTCATCCCTGCTAATTATTATTGCTCTTTTCCCGCTCTCCTACTCCCCTGTTTGCTTTTGTGATTGAAGTGTGTCCCGCTGATGTCGTTAAAGTCGTCAAGTGGCGTACCTTGGGAATTTGATTTTCCCGGTTCGTTTCTTTCTTTTTACCGCCTTCTGCTTATTATCCTTCACTTTTTCTTGAATTGCTTTTTTTTTGACACCGAAATAAATCGGGTGGAAGGAACAAACCTATACACTCACACACAAACAAATTGAAATTTGCAAGATATTCCATCCTTAGTCCTTGCTCTGGTAAGAAAATGATCATATACCGTCAGCGCCACTAAGATTTTTAACTACATCGAGAACATTTGGGAGAATGAGAGAAAATAAAATTGAATAGACAAAGGGACATATTAGCATGGTGAGGGGTTTATGTGGAGGAGTGGATTGTATAAAAAAACAATGAAGCAATCGATCGTCTATCCATATTCCCATCGTGCCGAGAGCTAAATTAATGAAATGGAAATTAAATCAATCGATCGTTTGCTTTGCCAAAAGACGCACGCCCGAGTGTAGGCGTGTCAGATGATTCATTTGTCTGGTCAGGAACACGATTGCAAGTGATTGATTTTTTTCTCTCTGCTTTGTTTTTGTATGCATTGTAAAACAGGAGCAATTTATTTTTATTGTACTCACTGCCGCCTTGCAGAAGCTGCTCGATTGGAGGGAAACAATTAGATGTACTTTGATTGGCGTACTTGAATTGTAGAAAGCTACTAGCGGAGCCACCCTCAACAGTACATTAGCTGCTTTATCTTAATATTTTGATAATGTCCTACCAATACAGAAAATATACAGATATACAGAGTTTATACAGAGGAAATACAGATATAGGAAATAGTATCAGGGCTACACTTGGATAATTTTGTTCTTGTTTGAACCCCTCAATGTTCCAATTCCTGAGTTCCAAGTTATTTCCGAGAGCAAACTACTCTTGATTTTTTTGGTAAACATTATATAAACTGCACAAGGATAGATTGATATTGATTATTATTGGATATTGGGAATTAAGATCCTTCGTTACTTGGTGTCTCAATGACCTTCGCATTATTTACCCTTCAAATGTTGGATCTCCGATTCCACAAATCTATCTCACCATATGTTCGCAATAGATGTTGACAATTTTGCAAAATCTTTGATCAATATCTTTATGATGCTGTCCCTTTCAAGATCTTCAAATTAGTTATATTTTTAAACATTAATTATTCTTAAAACAATCATTCTATTACAAGACATAAGATCTCAAGAGCAGCAATTTATTAGAGTAGCACGAAGTAGAGTTTAAGGATATCGAGATTAAGAACGAATAAAATAAGGTGGTACAAGAATACTTGCATCACTAATTGAAAGATATATTAGAAATCCTATCTGTTGATCTGTGTGAACATGCAAAGGTTAGAGATTAAGCGTAAAAAAATCATTATAGTTGTGCTTATTGCGACGAATTAGAGGGAAGGATATGCGTTGGAAACGTGTATCGACGAGTGACGAGCATGTAAACGAAATCTACCACAAACAAATCTACGAAACTAACAAACAAGCAAACATCACTTCCCTATCCCTATGAATAACACCCCGGTAGCATAGGTCATCCGCTCACAATTGCTTTACGTCCGGCAGGATGACCGTATTGTAAATCCACTCATCGCAATCCATTCAACCGCTCGCTGAATCCGCTAACCGGACGGGATGCAATTAATGCATATGTTTGTCCCTGCCCCAGACTACCCATCTCATCACACGTCCCAGCCCAGCTGCAAAACCATAAGCACCAGCCATATCCACCTGGTTCGCTAACAACATCTCCCCCATTTCAGCCCATTTGCTACCTTCTCAATATCTAGTGGCGGCCGAAATGAAACGAAAAAGTCGATCCCTTTTGTAGGGGTTTTATTACACCGCAGAATGTACTTCGACCCCGGGCACGGTGACGACAGCGTCCGCAGGATGCAGCAGGCCCGGGAAGGCGACCGGGGTGGAAGTTGGTCAACCCTCAACGCCTCTGCCCGAATGTTTAATGGCCTATTAATGATGCTATTTGACCACCCACGCGAGTAAAACCCCTGGGCCGGTCTCGGGTTGAGAGGTTTTGGGTCCGCGCTTTCCTCACATTCCCACACACACACGGGCAACAAGTGTGTGACACTTGTGCACTTGTGTGACAACACCGATGCTTGGTGATGCAATGTGTGCGCGCGTTCTCTCACTCTGTGGCCCTTAGCGAGGATCTGCCGGCCGTATGTGATCACTTAATCCGCTAATTAATGAGGGTGCCGCTGTCACAGTGGCTTTTCCAACCGGACGGCGTGTGTGGACGCGTACTCTCGGTACCGTGTGGAGTGCTCACTCGAATCATTGCATGGGTTCGCTGTTCATTGCTGGTTTTCTTTGTTAAAGTAGAGGTTTTTGGTTTTTTGCTACCTCCTCTCTTGGCTTGGCTGTTCAGGAAACATCGTCCAGCGGTGCGCTACTGGGCGGCCTCCATCCACCATAAACGCTCTGACAGCTGCTAGCACGCTCCGTCGGCACCGAGCAACCAGAAAATGAGGTCGTTTTTCCGTGGCGTAATTAGCTGACCCCTGCAGTGGACGTACAGTGTTCACGTGGTGTGGGCGAGCGGTCAGCAGGAGTTAGTGGGGAAGTTTCACACACTCACTCACTTGACGGCTTTCGGGCACACTGGAACGCTGTTGAACGACGGTTGGTTTTGGGAAGGATTTCACAGCCTGGTTTTTGCTTTCTTTTTTTTCATTTCCATTTCTCTTTGGCCCTTTGTGTATGTGTGTTTCTCTACCTCCCTGCTTCACCACGTTGGTTGTTCGGTTTCTTTTTTGTGGAGCATGAGTGTACACCGGAAACTTTCGAGAGGGTCGAAGGGCGGTCGAGGCCATCAAGTTCACATCATAAATTATCGTTTCAACACGTTGCCGCTTAGCCGGAGCACGTACCACGGGCAGCAACTCGTGCACCCCCTACTACCCTGATCCTTTCCCGCGTGCGAATTGGTGCAGCAAGAAACTGTCCACTCCACCACCTCTACCCCAACTCCAGATGACACGTGTGTTTGCCTTTTGCATGCTCGGACCGAGCAACGGCTATGTGAAGCCTGCCCGTTCCACGTGAGCACCATTTTCGCACACCATTTTCTTACGATGACATTTGCAGACTTTCACACCTTGTTTTGTGTGTTTTGCTGCTAAGGTTTACAATCCAGAGAGTTGCAGAGAAGCTTCCTTCTCCTTCTCCATCCCTTCCCGGGCGGCATGCGTGTGTACTCGGTGGACGGTTGACAAGGAACGACGTCCGACTGTCACTCACGATGACTTGGCATCACGCGGCATCACGTGATGGGATACGGAGGTACGTCTGCTAATTGTCAAGAGGCCCTTGCACGCTCTTGGTTGATTTATCGATTATGGTAAAGTTTTACGAAACTAGTTATCTCAATTTAAGCTAAACAGCAATGAAGAGAGAAAAAAAGCTCCAGCTTTAAACAAGTGAATGAAACTCTGTCTGGCCATAAAGCGAGTGAAACCTTTCTCAAGACAATTAATCTGTCCACTGTGCGCGATGTTGCGTCAAGAACGGTTTTTTTCACTCCCCGTTCTTGACGTTTTAAAATTCACATTTTTAAAGTATGTCTATAGGTGTTTAGAGCATACATCGCATCACCTTAACGTCACACAAGTTGGTACGCGTCATCAAAGTTCACCGATATGAAATGACCAGCGGGCCAACAGCTGTTTTGCTGCATTTTAAAATGTGTAGCACAACATGACTACAAAGAATAACAAGCTCTGGGATTGTTTTTTCAGTGTTTAAGTATTTAGTGACTTTTGACAAAAATCGATGTATTCTAGAATTGCTTGAAACGAAGTAAGGATACCAATGCATTGCAGCTATTGTTGCTATCTTTCTGTGAACTGCTGGCACTATTTTCCTCATTTCCTTTACCCCAATACCCTCGTTTCCGTAGATACTCACAAATCCAACCGAATGTCTTCTTGTGGCATCGTTATCTCTGGCACTGTTTATCTCTCGTTTTGATTGTTTTTAAAGCGTCTACTAGAACCTCAGACAAACGCTTCGAATCATCATCCACAGACCGAGTTCTGGAACTGCTTCACCCGTTCGGGCCGCTTACTTTTCTTCAGCTGAGATACAAGAGCTCGGCAGTGCGCTCTATCAGTTTCATAAACTACCTCCAACCAACAAAGCGAGCGTAGGTGCAGAATCGTTTCTACTGGCAAAACCCCACCACTGGAGTTCCGAAACGTTCCGGAATGCGATAAGCGGCCGCGTGAAACCTGTCCAACCGGCCGGGCTGGTTGTTAAGATGAAGATATATAAATTAAAAATTATGCAACCACTCACTACCGGTCCGACCCGATGGAAACGTTCCGGGCAATAGCCGACTCTGCCGGCGCTATCTGCTTACGGTCACCCTCGCACCATGCTATCGTGAGCACAAAATTAACCTCATCCATTTCACGTGTTTAACTGCGTGTAGCGATACGCCGAAGGGGTTCTGCTCGGAAGCCGCCTGGACCCCGGAGAATACCTGCAGGATAGACGTAAACAACGCACTGCAAAAAAAAACACTACACAACAACAATATCTAGAGGCAGAACGGAAGCCAAAGCACGCGGAACACAAATGAGACATTATGCTCTTTTGAGGTTTCGTGCCCGTAAGGAATCCTTGAAGATGTCCCACAATATCTTCCAACGGGTAGCGCTGGGCAATCGCACATAGCCGGCAGCACTACCGGCGAGGTGGAAAGATTCGTTCGTGATTTAAACGGAAGTACCTTTAATTAATATGTTGTTTTAAACTTTTTTTTCCATTCTATCTCTCTCACTTTCGATGTTCACCATACACACTGTTGCTAGACCCTTGGTAACTAAGCCTTCCAAGACGGCTCCCTAATTTCTTCCTGCTCAAGGCATACCCGCGTGCCGCACGCTGGGTGACCGCATCCCGGCGATGTCTGACACTTGTCGTGATTCATTGTTTGTGTACTTGAGTGCGCTTTAATCGAGGTCCTTTCCGCCGAGGTCGGGGGTCGGGGTTTGGTGGCTTCGCGTTGCGGCCTGCTCTGTAGGTGTAGGAGTGGTTTCCTTCCCGCTATCCTTTTCTTAATTTTCTCACATTCTCTTTTGCAGCTTCCTTTTCCTGGAAGTGATCCGCTTCCGGTGCTTCTTTTTACTAACAGGAAAAAAATACGCAAGATGTGCTATCACAAATTTCACCTACCTGTCGAGAAGGAAAGGAAAAAATAGCCCAGGTCCATTTCTAAAGAGCACTCGCCACACTCTCAGGCATTCAGTTTTAATTATTGCTGTGTGCTCTTCCCGAGCGAAAATCCCGAAACCCACGTAAGGGAATGCTGTTACAGCGGATGTACGTTGGATGTCCCTATACGAGCTTGTAGATTAATACAACAAAAAGGATGACTTTCTCCGCCCTCCAAGAAGATTCGCGAGCCCTGCACGAGAAGGGAGTCACGGCTGGTTCGGGCGAACCAAAAAAAAAAAATAAACGCGCTGACTTCTTCTGTACTTTTGCACTCATCGAGCCCCTTCGAGCTATTGTTTTATTTTATCCTCCCCCATTTGTACATCCTCTCCATTCACAATTCCTGAGCATACAGTTTAACCGCCTTGTGCACAGCACCTAACTCTTGCGCTTTCTACCAGCGGAATTGTGATGCGATTTCTAGTGGCGGTGTTTTTTTTGTGTTTGTTAGAATCTGTGTCTATTCTATTCGCCTTCACACTTTTGCCTTGATCAGGAATAAAATCTTCTCTCCTTCTTCCTCATCTCCTTCCACTCTTCCTCTCTATGAGCCCGCGCACACAAAAGGTGTCGCTGTTAAGTGGATTCGAAGGGGTTAAAATCACACCCCCTCACGCAGCTACTCCAGCAGGCTCGGGAGGGCAAAACTCACGCAAAACGGATCCCTCGAGGACATTCGCCATAGTTAAGAAGAAAAAATCCCTTCTCACCACATCCCTTTAAGTTGCTGAAATGTTCGGGTTAATACGGAAGGTCGGAAATACAAGCACAAGGATGTGAACCAACCACCATTTCACGTGTATACCCTACGTTGTTGCGTGGTTGCCACCTCGCGGGCGTTGTCTGCGGGCACTGAACAACGCGTTTTTTTTATTAGGTTTTATTAATCGCTTTAAAGCAAGTGCACTCCATGACACGCCTTCCGATATGGTTGTCAACCAAAGAGAACTGCCGAGAGGGGCAACATCATGGCATATGACATATAGCGTATCCTGGGAATTGTAGAAACAGCTGTAGAAGTAGGTTCGGTTTGAAAACGTTTTCACCTCATAGTAAATCGAAGCTGGATTTCTGGATTATCAAATCAAGTTAGCCTGGTCATGTCATTGATAAGGCATCGGACAATCTAACTCGGATCGCTATTATTGTCCAGGAATTCTCAAAACTGTTAAGTTCGCGGGCATTGCTCCGCAAATACCGTTGTGGAGGGCCATTTTGGCCATAGTTTGGAGCTCCTATTTTAGAATACATTCTACATTCTAGAATACTTCTTTTTTTTTAGCACTTGAGACTCATTTTAGACTACATGGTACATAGTAAAAGTTATTGTATCATTCTACCGAGTAAATATAGTTTGTACTAACACTAACATCAATTATATATGATTTTTGTGCAAAAATGTTCAGGTGAAACAAAGTATACCAAACCAGAGAGACTTATTGAAGCGAACCTAGACTCAGTGATCTTTAAACTGCTCCACAGGCACGTTCACTATCTGCCAACCGGTGCTTCTAGTGTGTATCTGTGTGCACAGCAAATAGGCAAACCATTTTTGATCCACCTCCACGCACACCGACTCATTAAGCATCCAATTTACAATCGGTACATAGATAGCACGGTGTACGGTGTGTGTTCCGTTTAGCGTCTACGCGTTAAATGGTGTGTAGAATTGACACGATATCTAAACATGGGGTTAATTCACAGGCTACACAAACACCTCGCACCTTGAATGCCACCAAATGTAAAAAGCGATCACCACTCTGGTGCGACATTTTGTGATAAAAGCACGGCACGAACCTCGTTGTAGAAGGCACACACCGAGCGTGTGGATAACTTTGACCCGTCCCGTTGTCACCATCGTCACCATTACCCGTGTTAACGTTGAAATACGTGCTTGGGATTGGTTGGAAAGGCTCGGGTTGGAAAAGCAGCTGAAACACCCCACCGGTATGAGGTTTGACAAGTGCTACTACCATTTTGGAGGCTCGACTAAGGATATTCGCTTGTTCGGTACCACCTAAGTGTAAGCGCGAAACCGGATGTGTGGGTACAAGAGTAAGGTAAGGTAAGGTAAGGTAATGGTTAAGTGTTTGTTAAACAACCAGTCAACCGGCTGTGCCAAACTCTCAATATTCTTCCACAACGCGGATGCTACCCACGATGAAGATGACATATTGGGCAACACTTTCCTTTCGACAGTTGTGTTAAGAGAAAAAAATAATACTAGTATTTGTGTTGGAGGTTTCTTCCTGGAGACTCTTTCAAATACGCGAACCACAAAACCAACCGAAGTGAGTACCACACTTTTGACACCTTTGCGTCGAACCTTGGACTACCTTCCAAGCAGCGGGCTCACTCACTGTTTGTCTCGCTATGTTTTAGGGTAGTTGACACACAAGTTTACCAATGTTTGTACTCCATCCAACGGTACCAATTTTAATCGAACTAGACGCTTGAGACAGTTTACGTACTGGTGCTTTAAATTCATAGTTTAGTTTTAATAGGCGACCAGAGAAGTAAGCAAACCCTCTAATGAAGTAGACAAACAGAGTCGAACGGAAGGTGTCAGCAAACATCAGTAATACGCTGAGGTGTGCTGAAGTGTCTGCAATCCAAGAGTTCAGGGGGGAATGTACGCCTTCACCAGCCATTCCCTTAGCAGTATCTAATTACCCAACCATCTAATCAGGTCCAGAACCGCGACCAATCAAATCATGAACGACGGGCGTGAATCATTATTCCGTTTAGTGAGCATTGCGACCAAACATGAATTATGGATAGGGAGCCGGAGAGGTTCCGTTCGCCGATCCGTTCAACGCATAAAAAGATGCCAACTCCTGCTAGCACGCAACGCGACAAGCCCTCCTCCCAAACCTGCGGATATTCCGTCCTGATTTGTATGCACACGACAGCGAGTGAAACAAAGTCAACCGGACACTAAGCCTACCAGCTTAGGCATCAATCTCCACCAGCATCGCCGCCGTCATCAGGTTGTCTGCCCCAGCATCGATGTCATGCCGCTCGCTCTAACAGCTTGCTTGCAAGCCACCTGTCAGCACCATCGTCTGGACGTCCTCATGCCATTTCGTCATTGCTGTGGATAGTTTTCTTTCTACTGGTTTCCACTACCTATTAAATCTCTGGCCTTGCCTCGAAACAAGCCATTAAGTCATATCAAATCCGTCTTAACGGTCCCGGGTCGCTCATTTACTTGGCCACACTTAGTCCGACCAGGATTTGTCCGACCATCATACACACAGGTCATAGTGTCCCCACTCCGTGTCACAACTTCACGGCTTACGAGACGTGCAAAGGAAACGAAGGAGAGACACACATACGCGCGCGCGCGCCACGGAAAACCAAATTTCTGGCCCAAACCCAGAGAATTGTGAGGGTGTAGCTGCGGGTGCTGGGCATTTTATGAAGATTAATGAAATTTCTCACCCGAACCGACAGTGCAATTTTGCTTCGACATTTGCAAAATGGGAAAACCATCGCGTGTCAGTCATCGATGTCATTAGCAGGGCAGAAAAGCTGTTTCCCGTGCTGGTTCCTCGGTTCCTCCCGCCGGTTTGCCAAACATTCGCATTGCATCTCATCTCCCGGAAGAGCTGGAAGAGGCATGAGGACGAATCACACCGATCGGGCCAAAACGGTTTTGATACTTCGGGGTCGAACCTGACCTGACATCCTCACCCCACGAAGCGGTGCCGCAGGAAGTTCGATACCACGGACCAAAGGTGGTGAACCGCATGACAATCCGGTAACCACAAATTGAGCCCGACGAAGCGTGAAGCAGCTTTGGACGCCAGAAGGTGGCGACATTGAGGGCGGTGGAGATGAGAGGATAAAAATCTGTCACTACCATTACCGCCAGGCGCTGGAATTGAATGCTCATTTCGATGTCTCGAGCTAGGGCCGAAAAACGGAACGCCAAACTGCACCATTCTTTAATTTATCATTTATTCTGGTGTTGGATGAGCGAAACGAAAAAAAGAAGAAACAACATTCTCCAGGGCCTCAAGACGCTCACTTTAACAGTACCTATAATGTAGTAATGATTTGATAAATTGTATTATAGCTGTTAGACCCCTAAAGTGAATCGAGGCCTTTAATGTCCCTGATACGGTTATCATTAGGAATCATTGAAATTTCACGCATAATATTTCTCAATAATTCTAGAATTCTGATTACTTTGCTAAAATACCAGTGATATTTTTAATGTTACCGAAAAAGACTATAGATGTCGCACATCGTTGAGTATATTCAATATAAACGCACAATAACAACTGACCTGAAATTATCCCAATGCTCCGCTGGAGTTGAAATTGTCCTTCTGGGACCTGGAAAGAAAACTGTCACATTGGTCCTAGCATCATCCTCATTCACACCTGTCACGTTTGCACTCTTCCAGTGTACTCACACTTGTGGCGATGATTTGGCTGCTTATGTAAAAGACACGCCAAAAGAAAAGCCCGTTGATTTCTTCCTGGCTAAATCCACTGGGAAATGGCAGGCTTTTGCAGCGTTGATGGTAGATTCCACTCGGGCGTCCAAGAACTGTGGTGTACCTGTTGTTCCCGGCCTGAATGAAGAAATCAATCCCAGACATCAAGCACTTTCAAGAGAGTGCGGACGCTCTGTACGTTCGAATTCTCATCGGGGACTTTGGTTTGGTTTGTTTAAAGTACGATTACGGACGAAATCTAATTTCTACCAACACAATTACCTTGTTAGGCCTTGTCGCGAGTTTGACACAGATACAAAGCGCATAAAGGGAGCGCAATGTGCATAGAGAGAAGAGGAAAAGCAGCAACGCCAGCCGAAGAAGAAAAAAATATAGTCCAACACCGAGCCAATCAGTTACTGCTTTCAGGCACAGCTCATTGGATGTATATTTTGTAAATTTATATATATTTATTCCAACCCCGAAGGAACGCTTCGAAAGATAAGCGTTACATCAGGACGGACCTGACATTTTGCACCCTCTTGAACGCTTCGACGATGGCGGCGCTATTGTTATTGTTGTTGTTGTCGACCAGTAAAGGCAGCATTATCGATAATATCTCATTTAAATGCAAACGATATTTTAATGATTTCAATTTACACTGCGTCTAATGTCATTTTTTTCTCTCCTTCGTAAGCTTCTAGTGGAACTTTATCCAGATTGGAAGTGCGTTTGTCTTTTTTTTTTGCTCGCTACTATGTTTTTTCTTCTTCTGTGGAGTCTTTTTGTTTTTATGTTGCCTATGGCAGAGCTTCATAATTTCCAGTGTCAGGTGCAGCGAACAATGTCTGAGTACGCTGTAATTGGACAAATATTTTGCTTTTTTGAGGAAATATTCCACCGTGCGCGCCACTCTCAATTATGCATAATCGGATGAGCTCACCGGTTTATAAGTAACGACCCGGATGAGTGGATGAGTGAAATCGGCAATCAAATATTAGACGTTTGGATAAGTATCTTAATCATCAAATACCCTGAGTTAGTATCTATTCTGGCATAGTTCTTCGGATCGTCCTTTATTTTAGAGGAGAATTCTGCATATTCCGTACATCTATCACAGTTATCCGGTTCATAATAGAACAATAGCGTCACCGCAGCCACATCTTTAAAATATTCTGCAACGTTAGGCAATGATACCCGATTTCATGCCAACGTAATACCCTCCTTTCTTACCTTCGACAAACAAAAGATGATCTACTAGTTTCTCCATTTTCTTAAGAACAGACTCACATCTCGCCCACGAACGCACACACTCTTGCACGTGATTTATTCCCCGTTTTTATGCCGTACAACCCAGCCTTCTGTCACCATTCCGATTTGCCACCATTTGTCATCCGGTATTCGGTAGATACCGGCGGTACGCAAAAAAAAGCCGCACGATCAGAAACCACTCGACCAAAACAGATCTCTGCTCACAGTTGCCCGGTGGCAACCCTTTGCGGCGGTCCCCACCACCACGGAAACGTACATCTCCTTTCGAAAGCGTACTCCCCATGGTCCGCTACCCGTCTTGTATGATGCAGATTGAAACAGACCGATAACGAATCATCTTCAAGACCTTCCCCTCCCGAAGCCTGAGGAAACCGAGGGCAAGGCTCAGATTTGTTGGAAAATTGAAATTTATGGCTCGACAAACGGAGACGGCTGGTCAAAAATTGAAATCAGTCTACCAAGCCATCGGGAGGTATTCCCGGATTCGTTACGGGTTGCCCCCGATAAGAAGAACTGCAGAACCTGTGGGGAAGGGATGGGAAAACCATTCCGGTTCACTCGGTCTCACTTGTTCTCTCTCTCTCTCTCTCTTTCTCTCTCCTGAGAGTTAATCTGGCACAGGCTAGAGGTGATGGAATCAGGGCCTCAAGGAGAAATATGAATATTTATTACTACAACCAGATGTGTGTCATATCTGTTCGATCGCAATGTCAATAGATGGCGAAGGTGGGCCTGGAAGCCCGAGCGGGGCTTTTAACCACAGCCCAAAAAGGGATTGGATTCACCCGCAAATTGAGATGTAGCATGAATTTCTGTGACCTATGCCGAAGGTGAGATTACGGTCGGTTGACAGCTGGATGGGAGCGGGTTTGGTCCTTATATTTATTGGAAAATAGTTTCTAGCCGGAATATCTTGTTATTGAGTATTTTCCTAGAGTCTGATTTTGGTGCAAATGTTTACCGGAAGTGGTCTGTGCTATACTGTGCTTGCTCTTAAAGCAACGACGTTAAGGTATTGCGTGTACTTCGTAATGTCTGGCAGACACTCACGCCAGCTCGCTGTCGCGAACAAAATAATAGCAAACACGCGGGATTACCACACAAATTTAGTCACACGGATTACCGCACGCCACCATTACACGTTTGCTTATCCAATCAATATACAAACGCCGGAGGATAGTGTATGCCCAGGCAGAAGTCGTCTAGGTCCAAAGTAAAGCGACACGAACGCTGCAACTAAACCCTGTATGCCACTGTGTCGTTTCGATTCTTAACGACTGAAGCTCATTATCAAATTAAATTCATGCATTCATAATCATACCACATACGCACGATGAGCCAGTGTCACCTGTCCCGCAACTGCTGCACCAAGCTGCGCCTAGGATCAACAACCGCTCGCAAGATCTCCGAGTAAACGAAACAACTCACCTCCCGTCACCGACGCCAACCAGTGAGCAAACATCTCCAGAAACTTACGCAAACAAAACGCGCTCCACCGTTGACGTCTGCACGCGCGTGTGTCTACGCTCTAGAAGCCTCCAACCAGCCGTTGCCAATATTAGTTGAATAGTGTAGTGCCTAGCAGGAAACTTTCATCTTCATTCCACTCGAGCTCTCGAGAGCTGCCAGCAAGCGAGCAACAGCAGCCAGTGCCGAAAATGAAAGTCGTGCTTAGAATATCCATTCCACTTCCCTGCGCTTCCGCAACAGCCAGGCAGAGCTTCAGCGGGTTTAGGCGAAGCGGGAAGGTAACATTTCCTGCTGCTACAAAAAGGACGACGCCACCACATATTTATGACGCTCACGTGCTGTCTAATCGTGTAAACACATGGAAAATCATAGATTAACGGTGACATAATTTGGGAGGAATTATAGTGCGCCCTTGCCCCGTCTTCTTGTGCCTCCACAAGCGGCTGAGTTGGAGGGCTGGAATTAGCATTTCCACCATAGCCACACACACACACACTCAAACAAACTCACAGCGCCGTGTGTTCTTGGCGATTTGGTCTGGAGAAGGGAGCAATTGCAAACCACGAAGAAGCAAACGAACGACGTGCGCAACTTGCTATCATTATCGTGGCTTTCACCTAACATCAAATCCTGAACTGCCCGAGCACAATGCGTCAATATGTCGCTAACTGTTTCACACTTTCGAACCCCATTAAGCCCGACGACGATACAGTGCATTTCGCCGTGTATGTGTGTGTGTGTATGTGTGTGTGTGTACTTAGAAATACTTACGCCACCTGAACCACGTAAGGACGATGGTGAACAATCGTACCCAATCAGCCTAAACTTCCCTAAACATTCCACATCCGTCCCGAGAGTTCATCCGAAGTCTTTGGGGACCTCAATTCCTGGGGATCAATTCCGGAATCGGACTCTTCCACCGGTGTGACATGTAGCACTTATGTGCTCCATTTGTGCCTTCTGTGGCAGACGGCAGAAGTGAGAATAAAAACCCTGTACGTAAAACAAAAAGGGTTTATTTCCGGGATACCACAGCGCACAGGACGCTAGGAAAACATTAGACCTAAGCGGACAGCAGGGGCAGCATTAGCAAAAAAAAAAGGAACCAAAGATGCAAATAGAACAAATAGCATCTCAAATTGGAAGGAGCACATACACACACACACACGCACGGACGAAACCTTTATCATTTGATGGCATATGATATTTTTCCTTTCCCAGGTCCCCAGTGACAGTTGTTGAATGTCAAAATTTGTTATGTATATAATTTTCCCCCCGGAGCCGGCAACGTTGCCACATTTGCCTAGGCTACTGCTACTGCTGCTGCTGCTGTGGTCCCGGGTGTCCGGCTCGATTCCGTCGAACCCTTGTTGGTCGCAAAATTATCCGACCCAAAACGGAATAGTTGGTGTGTGTGTGTGCTTTTTTTTGCTCGTTGCGAATCCGTGTTAGTCCAGCAAGAAGTAGAACCGAACATGGGATTGCTTGTATGGGTGACAGCAATAGCGGCACAGTGATCGCATACACGCACAAGGGCCACTATCAGGCCCTTTCCAAGGGTAATAATATATTTTTAATTTTCCTTCCTTCATCTTCAAACCTGCTCTCCGGGGTTTTATTTTATTTTCTTAGTGTGTGAGATTATGTTAGTCTGTTTTTACAGCTTCATTTGTATGACATCTACCAAAGTGCGTACTACCAAAAAAATAAACACGCCAAGATCCCAATCAATTGACAATCACCGCTCCAGCCCAACACTTACATCGTAAACCGTAAGCGGAGGAAAGCAACGAGTAACACCGAAACTACCATCGACAAAAATAAACCGAGTTTGTTTGCATTCGCACACTTTCTTTTCTCTTCTTTCGTTTCGCTGCCACTAATACTGCTCCACTGTCACGCCATCTGATGGTCACCAGTATAAATCACTGCTGCAAGAAGCCGACATCGAAACCTCTCCCTTCCAGCAAGGCATTGTGTTTGTTTCTTCGCTCTCCCGTCCTCCCGTCTGCCTGGACTGGACACACATTTCAATGCAATAAAAAGAGGAGAACAGAATACACACAGCATGGGCGCAAGATGGGGAAAAAATTGTACTCCCCCGTCCGAGAAAGCAAAAACGGACTTTTGCCAGCCCGCAGGAGCCAAAAGGCCAGGGCCGAGGATTACAATTCTATTTCGGTGTTAAATTTATGGATTTTTATGGATTGAAAGTTTTGGCATTCCGGTCGTAGCCTATCGCCGTCCGGAATCCATGCCGGTCTCGCACACCTAACCGTCGGAATTAAGAAAAAAAAGCAAAAACGTTTAGGGAAAAACTAAGTGAACTTTTTTTTTGATTTGCACAGCGCTATGAACGGAACGACTCAAACTCTCTATTTTATAGTATTATTATGTTTTTTTTATTTTTTTATTTATTTTCAGATGCAAGTATGTGAGCGTGATGCTCTACGCAAAGGCAAGTGGCATGGTTCAAACAAACGGGCGGGATATCCTCCTAACGCATAGGTTCTGGCTTGCAGATGGCATAATTTCAGGCTCTTTCGTTCGCTCTAAAGAAATAAACCACACTTCAAACACAACACCTTAAGATATGCAGTAGTGATGTAGAATTAAGCCTCTTAATACAGTTTGTTACACTCTTATTCCACCAAAGGATGTTCCTAAATGTGGCATTGAATACTTTCGCCCTATGCGATGTACAAACCAATTCATTTGCCTCCGATGCCCCGAAAGGATATTCTGGTATCTTCACTGCACCCGTCCGTTGTTCTTCTCTTTCCATCGTCGACCGTCCGGTCCCACGTTGGTTAGATTTTTTTTATTTCGAAAAAGAATACAAACCCCGATATGCAAATATGCGACGCTTGCGAAAAGATATTCGCTCGTATAAAAATAGCCCCGAAACTAGGGGATGCAGAGTCTCCAAACAAATGTGTGGTTGTGTCCCGCTCGGTAATGAAATAAAACGCGAACAGGAACGTGTCCGGAATAACCGGGAGCCTCCAGAGCCAGAGCACATCGGATCGGGTCTGATGCCCACTCATACGCGGGTAGAGTGAGAAAAGGAAAACCGGGGTTTTTACTACGCATAGGGGCATTTAAATAAGTTTCATATGTGTAGCTACCCCCTTTCTCGCTGGCATCGCAAAAGGGCAGAAAATTTGAATTTATTTAGATCATCTATTGATGGTGCTGGTTTTTATTGGTGCTTTAAGATTTATATCTTTAATATTTTACGACAACCGCAATTTGTTGTCCTCGTTGGATGAGCAAGAGGAACGCCAGCTGTCACTGCGACGAAGGCCCAGTGGCCAACACCCCGTAATGTGGTCAGCTTTATGGGACACAGTCGTTAAACGTGACAAGAGATTGCATTCCTGCTTTGTTTCCAATGTATTATTACTCATTTCGAAAGCCCATTATAAATAATCATTACCCTCTGGAGAGTCGCAACGTGTCTGGTGGAGCGAGTGTGTGTGTCTGCACCGCTCCCCTAAAACTGGTGGGAAGTTTTACGATTGGCACAATGAAAGTGTGAAGCTATGTTTGGGCCGACCGGCCCAATGCGCATACTGCCGCAACACCGATGGGTGAAAGATTTGGTTCGGGGAAATCTAGCCTCTCGCCTCTAATTAGCTCTCGCACCCGGCGCAGCCTTAGCGCAACGGAACCAATCACTTCCATCTCGGCAGCACTGTCTGTGGCACCTCATCTACACCGTCGTTAAACTCATTAAAAATCTCACAAATACGATAAAACAAAGCCATTAATCTGTTTTGCTCCATACCTGCCATATTGCCCACCGCCAGTGCGATTCCTGCAACAAATCTGCAACGCCTCAAATGTAAAAATCCTGTAAAAATGAACCATTAAGACCAAGATACCAAGATGGAAATAAAATCAACATTCCTAAAACAATGCGAACAAACGACAATACCAATGCCACTCACTTCGTAACATAAAATATGCATTACGAGGTACTTTATTAGTGCAGTAAGTAAGAAACACTTAAAAACTCAATCCTCGGGCATCGTGTTCTCGTGGCATGTTTTAATGTGTGTCATATTAGAATTGGATATCTATTGTAACAATGTGAAAATTGTATGAAGCATGTTTTTGGGCCAAAGAATAGCTCTGCGCATCATTTCATAGTTTAGATACTTTTGTACGTAGACCTTGCAAAGTGCCTGAAAGTATGTAAAATGATCCTTTATTACGAGTTTTAAATAGTTCTTAATAGAGATGAGTTTAGCGTTTTGTCGGGAGCCTGGATAAACGCATAGATCGGGGATCCGACATTCATCGGCATTGTACATGTTTCTCAAAGTGCCAGAAACTCCTTGTTTTTGAAAGGAATGTAATGATAAAATAGATTGCCCGGAGAAATAAACAATGAGATAAGCTTATCGGATTTCAAACGAGAGTGATCGTAATAATGGTGATAAGATTTTGCTTTCCATATTTAAATATAAATTTAATTTAATTATATAAGAAAAAGACAAAACAGAAAGGAGGAACGCGCAAGTTCAGGTGTACATTTCTAATATACTTGATAGGATTTCTAACAAGATTCACTCATTGATAATTGTAAGTGGTGATACCCTGGAACCACTCGCGGATACCAACGGAACTAGCCATATGCAAGTCGCAATTGTGTCGTAGTAAGTGGTGCACCAGATCCATTAGTTGGTTCGAGCGGCGAGCTATTTAAAGCATGCCTGGGAATATCATTGACTCGGTGGGTTCTTGAGTTTTATTTACAAAAAAATCATACATGGTTTGTCATCAAGATATCTTGGAGAGCTGATTGTTAGAGGAACCGATATTCATAGCTATCCTACTCAAAGAGCGAATGAGCCAAGAACGCCTCACTACCTGTCCAGAAAAGCTCAAAACTCATTCTTTTTTAAATATATTCGTATGTACAACTCGTTGTCATTGGAATTAGTAAAGGCTTCTTTCGACGATTTTAAAATAAATGTGTAGCTTATATTGAACGACTTGTTAACGACTTAACGATGTGTTAAGTAATAATAAACGTATATAGCTGAATGTTGAAATTTGTTTTCGTTTTTAACTTGAATTTACAAAAAAAAATAGAGTCTTCATAGATACGAGACACTCGCGCGTAAAGTAAACCATAAAATTGGGTCAGTTCATAGAAGATGGTTGGACTTAGCGGCACCTGATCTGATTTCCTTGGTCAAGGTCTGTTCAGGCTTAGGCATGGAAGCCCTGCCAGTTGATTCGTGTTTAACGAAACACGAAGATCATTCGTTGAGTTCGGAGCGTTCGGGCACGATCGATTAGTTTATAAGTATAAGTGAATTGCGTGAAATAAACTCTCTTCTAATTGTGCAATACAAGGAACAACACCCGGTAATTATAAAACGCTAGAAAAAGTTACACCGAAACG
>KI920269.1:3501-19677 GCA_000473525.2 Anopheles melas | reverse complement strand
CCCCACTGTGGCTCGCTGTGTCGCTTGCTGTCGGTTCCCGCGGCTCCTGACGGCTGTTGCCGTTGGCTTCCGGTAAGGGTGGCTTGATTTTTCACCCGCTAATGATCCGCTTACGAAACAGCTGCTCAACTGGCAGACTTTTCACAACAAAAAGAAAGAAAAAAAAAACACGACTCGAGCATGTGTGTGTGTGTGTGTGTGTGTAATGCACCACTACGCCCCACAGACAATGTGTATTTGTGTACGTTCTCGGTGGTATAATTCGCCCCCTTTTATTTGCTTGCCGTTAGCACCGCGAACCGAAAATCCCTAAACACCAGCGCCCACATGTCACGGGGAAAAAGGGATTGTATGTGTGCGTGTGTGTTAGTGCCCCCCCTTCCCCACTGGGGAGGAACATTCTGGCGCACTTATCTTTTCCCCACGGGTATTATTTAAGTCCGCCGCCCGTTTGTATCAAGCTCCTCACTCAACCGTGGCCTGACGTAAGGACACGCGCGTGTTGAGAGAAAGATGCGATGCCGTGGTGTTTGTTGTTTTGCTTTTTTTTTCTTTCTGTTGGCTGTATTCATCGGTCAAATAAAGAACACCAAAATAGACAGCCCTCCCAATGCTGTACGAGGCTTCACTCGCTTTAATTACATCCCATCGCGTGACGGCATCGTCGGCCCTTTGCTTTTCGATGATCCTCTTCATGTCATGCTGCCATCGCTGCCAGAAGGATAAACAAATACGCCAGCCAGCCAAACAAACATGGGTCAACTTTGTGGTGCTGGTGGGCTGCCAAGTGCTTACCAAGCGCTTCTGCCATTCTGCCACCCAGTGACAGTGACAGTTTTACTTAGGCCAATTAATATTTCATAAGAACTTAATGAAAATCCACCTGCATCCGGGCGGTTTGGTGAAGCGTTCGCCGGTACCCAACGCTTTACTTCTCCTGGAGCATCGAAGGTCCGGGATGAAGTAGAAAAATAACGAATAAATCGCTTGTGTCCTCGATCTCGGGCATCGGCCCGGATATAAGTATTTTTCTTCCCGGGACAGGAAAATGTTATCATTGTACAGCTTATCCAAACAATTTACACAATCCTTCCCATTCTATGTCCATCCACGGACACCGATATTTCTCGTCCATCTCGGACGAGACAAACAAACGCGATCGACGAGGAGATGGTTTACGATGACTAACTCGACCAATACAAAAGGCACTTCCTGCTCACAGCTTCACCATTCCAGTACCGAACTATTTCCTGTTCCATCCGGTGTTTAATTACCACCTTTAGCCGGGCACCGGGATGGATCCGATGCTCCGAACGGGAGGGAAAATCGAAAGTTGGCACGGCACAGCACAAAAAAGAGGGAGAAAACGCACCGCGGGATGCTTCACTACAACTACAGCAGGACGCTAATTAAAATCTACCGGTTTCTTATTCCGCTTTTTTCCGCGTGCTGGTCGTGCAGGCGCGGCTGGCAGGCGGCGAACGAAGGATATTATTTTTCCGCACTGTCATGATCCTTATTGGCAGCGTGTTTGCTGCTGCCGCTGCTGCTGCTGTTTTTACTGGTCGCCGGTATGTGGACGCGCACTGGTGCAGTGTCGAGTGTGGTGGCCGCACCTCTTACTACGCTACGATCTGCTGGGACGAGATGAATGATTCAGGCGCTGAAATGAGAAGCAACAGAGAAAAGGAGTTGAAAAGAAAAGTTTCCGCCAGAGGAGTAGTAGTGGTGGTCAAAAGAAAATGGAGGTTGAATATAATACGTTCGACCGATCTGGGTAGCCGATAAATTATTGAGTTTGGTCGTTAGGTTTGCGCTCGCTCGAATGGCTAGTGGATGATAGTGGACCCGGTGCAGGAAGGATGAGATTCTTCACTGACCGGCAAGAATGACCGAGTGATATTCAGGCTCCCGAGTTGGTATTAATGGAGGCGTCCTGGGATGGAGAAAATCTACTCCATCTCGTTGGAAGAATGCCCGGATCGGCCAGAGAAAATGAAGAACATTTATTGGAAATCATGTATTTGAACTGGAGTAACTGAACAATCAGTTTTTTTGTGTGCTCCACAAGAATTGTTCCGGGGAAGTAAACGAATGTTGTACAAAAACAATGAAATAAAAAACAAATAATGTTCTTGTTGGATGACGCAGTTTCTTTGCGCGATACGAAATCTATTTCGAATGATGATAATCCGGTTCGGCTTGGATGCGTCAAGCATGAAGTATACGAGCTCATAATAATTGAAGAATTGACTTGAATGTGCGTCATCAAAAATGTACATTTTTGTCTGTATGAGTCTATTGTTGTACGCATTCAATATCTAATCGTTCCACACCTGCAGTTTGTACTGATTTTTTATTAGAATTATTAAAATTAATATTTGATACTTTGTTGGTAAACTCTGGAGCTACTAATCGTGAGAGCTACTTCAATGCAGTAGAGAAATGCTCAGAATTCAACAAGAAGGCTTTTATTCAACTACTTACAATACGACATAGCTGCGCCTAAAGCTATGCAATAGTTTTTGGTACTCAAATCAGCATTTTTAGAGGAGAATAAACAATTCAACACATCTGTGATTCCATGTTTTAGATTTTGGTTTAATTTACAAAATCTGAAGAAAAAACAATCATGCTGATGTTGTTTAGCCTGCTACTACTCAAATTTGGACCAAATTGCGCCTAAAGTTATGCATTGTTTGAAGCTCGGTATACAAATCAGCATTTTTAAGTATGCTTCAACGAATAGAAAACGTTGAAGATCTTCAATAAAAAACAGTCATTTGATTCAGCAAGTGTATAAACCTTTTGGAGGAATTTATTGCCTGCCGGTGATTTTGTACATCACGCCTCACTAGCATGTAAGTAACGCCACACGGTAACGAATCCAATAAAAGCTTTGTTTTATCGTCACTCGTGCTCTGCTCGCGATGCAGTCATTTGCAATCGGTAATCGGTTTCTCTAGTAGTTCCGCAGATCGGTGCAAACAAGCAGTATTGCCCGCGCTCCTTCGCCACATCGTTACCGTGTGTGTGCATCGAATCGTTCGTACGGTCGCTGTACACTGCTGCTGGATCCGGAATAGTGCTACATCAATATTCATGAGTAATAAAACACAGATGTACGAGTTAATGCTTAAGAGCGGGTGCACAAAAGCAAAACAGCAGTGACAAAGCTCGTGAAGCGAAGGGAAAGCTACGACTGGCAGTTTCTTTACCTCTCCATCTCCTGACAAAAGATGCTGAATCGTAGAGGAGGAACTCACTCACACACCGTAATCGAATCCTGTCGAACCAAATTGTTCCACCTCAGCCCATTTCCAAATGTGGAGCTTTTTCCCTCTCTCTCTCTCCCTCTCTCTCTCTCCCTCTCTCTCTGTTCGGGGTTTCTCTATTTCATTCTTTACGATTGTTCACTAGACACTCGACGGCGCACCAACAATGCATGTTTGAGTGCAATGGAAAGGCGAAGCCACGGAACTAGTGGGCCAAAAGGATATACCGCCCAGGACATAATCAACTAAATATTCTCTCTTTTTTCTCCTCCCCTGTCGACGACACTGTCTGCCGTTTCGCACACAGAAAAACGGCGCCGGCCAGTGCAGGGAGAACGAAACACAAGGGGGCTCGGGACTCTTAATGGAAAAATTCAATTTCTATTATTAAATTTAATGACGGATTTCCATTTCGCTCCCAGCCACGGGCACGGCGCAACAAAACACACGAACCGGGCCCGTTGTTCTCCCGTTGGAGCGAAACTACTGGGAGCGGGTAAACTCCAGGGGGAGAATGGACACTCTACGCCTTACTGGGAACTGGAGCTACTTGCACGACTCTTTTCCGTGGCAGTGGCAAAGCTCGCCCTTTTTTGTCCCGACTTCGGCGTCTCTTCCTTCTCGATTTTCGCTTTTGTGTGCTTTCTCGCTTTCCCTTTGAACTGGCTGTTCACTGGGGATTGTTTTGCTGTCACTGTTTTCCCCTCTTACGCCATCTGTTTCCCGAACGGTGAAGGGCTAGCTCGAGCTCGGGAATTTAATGATGTTCGACGAAAACGAACGGACGAACACGGACGGTAAAAGTTGTGTAATTTTGTTCGCCCCCCACCCGCTCACGGGTGAAAAGCCATCGGTTCTCCTTCCGCTCGCTTCTTTGATTGCGAGAGCTTTCGCCCTGTCCAGTACCACATCATTTGCCACTGCTCCGCCGTCCAATAAATGTAAGCTCGCTCTACACGGCGCTAAATCCATACATTAAAGGTAAAGGTTAAAGTCTGGCCACGGCTCGGGACGTTAGATGTCCCTGGCTCACGACCGTCCCTTTGTTGACATGGTATAAAATGGCGTGTGTATTGTAAAGAGCAGGAAGAACAGCGCCGGTCAGTTTATACTGGTTCAATGTTCGAACCGTTTTCCACCCCAGGGACACGATTCCCAAGCGAAAAGACTTGTTACAGAGCAGCCAATAACCTTTCGAGCTACGATGTTGGATCACTTTGGTAATGAAAATTGTATACTTTCAGGCGTTTTTGTATATTAAAAGTGCCTTGTTGCCCCCGTACGTTATGCAATTCATATACTGTCCTATTAGAAGCTATTGGTACGTTTTATATTACCTGGTACATTTTGTCATAAATGTAAAAGAAACAAAAAAAAACATAAGATTACATAAACCCACCAACCCAGGAGAGCTTTCCCAGTTGATTATGTTTGCTCCTACGGTAGGCACCCTTGTGCAAGAAACAATACCATTAGAAGCCTGCGAGTTGGGACAGAAACACAGCAACAACAACAACAACAACAAATGTTATAATAAACAACCGGCCCGCATCGCACGTCCTTCTAATGTCCCCGAGCCGATGCGCAAGCATGAAGCGTGAAAGTAATAAAGCACAAATTGATTCAATCAATTGACAGGGGACGCACGACGGCAACGGGACCTCTGCCGGCTAGGTGATTGGGGCCTTGGCACGACGTTCGCTTTCTCGACGGCGCAGGACATGCAGGACATTGTTTTTTTTTTGTCTTGCATGTCCCGCTGTGCTGCTCCGGTCGGTCGGCATCTTGCTGATCCAATTTCGGTCCCGCACTCTGGAATTGTCGACATGGTCAACGTTTTGAGGAGGCAGGGGAGGGATAGACTTTGGAGCAAATGAGCTCCACCCCCAGGGGTTCTCCCTAGAGAAGAAGGTCACCACCATCCCGAATTGGTTTGATTGTTGATGGCTGGTTTGCGTTTATGATGTGACCGATTAAATATTTATCCTTTTTTTTCGGTCAGCCAGCAACATGCTATGCTACCACTACCGCCTTTGCCACATTCTGAAAGGGTAAGGACGACCGGTCTATTGTTTCCCTTTGTTTACTCGTTCCTGTCAATCATGTTCGAAGCATCGATTTTGACGACGAAAACAGTAGAAAAAGGGAGACTCCCAATATGGGGTAAAGAAATACAAAAAACTACAACAACAACAACAAAAATGCAAAAATGACCTCCCACGAACGAGCCGATAGCCGGGGGTAGGCAAAGTGAAGAACCCTTTTGCTCCCCCAAAACCGGGAACAGCGGGGAGAAAATTGCCTTTCTATCCTCAATCAAGCCCGATGGTTCCCTTTATTTGTGTCCAATGCTGTCCTCCCCAACAAAAACAGGGGGAGGGGGGGGCGAAAGCATTCTTATCGATTGATAGTAAGGGGTCCCCTCTGTGCACGTGCACACACCACGAGGAAGCAGCCAGCATTATGTGGTCTCAAACAAAAAAAAAGAGGGTGAAGGTCTGCTGCTTTTATGAGGCCTCCGGTGCCTTCCTCCGTAGCAGTGAAGCGTGTGTACCTTCTTTCCAGGGAATCGTAACGTATCGATTGCATTCCCAAACCGATCCTTGAGCGTTCAACCGTAGTCGAATCATCAAACTAATACCAGCGATTGCTGTCACGATAAATTTTCCCCAAAATGACATAATAATAACGATAATATACCTCCCGGAGGTGGTACCGTATGGCGGGCGACATGGGCAAGCATGGGCATGGTGGTGGCAACCGATTGGAGGATTTAATTCAGTTCTTGTGTGTGTGTGTGTGTGTATGTGTGTGAGCATGTGTGTGTGTGTGTCTGTGAAGAGTGGAACAAAACGATACCACCACTACCCACTTCAATCTGTCTAAGTTCGTGTTTGTATGACGGGTATGACGGGGCCGGTTTTAGGGGGTAGAAAATTAATAACGAAATATGGGTTATTTAGTTTTATAACAATCAATCGGCCATTTCCAACCCGAGGGTGGAAGGGCCCCATCGGAAGGGAAGAAAACTAATCAAGTGTGTTCAATGTGAGTGCTTTTGGCCGCAAACGGTTTGATTAATGAAACAGGGGATATGTTTTTATATAGGAAAGACCGCTTAGACCAACAAGAAAAAATGAACCATTAGAGTGATGTGAGTAATGAACCTCACCGCAAAAATGAATGCTTGGGAGACTTTTTGCTCCGTATTTATAATTTAAAGAGCTTTCTCCATTAAATACGAATCGACGTGCGTTAGAAATTAAAGATTACGCCACAGATATTGTCTGAAAACAGTATTAAACGCCTAAATGCACGCCACTCGCCATACAAATTGTAATTGGTTGCGCAATTGTTATTTTACACTCATCAGACTAATCGATTGCATACATTTAGGAGTATGATAGGTATGGTTAAGCAAGAGATAAGTAAGCTGAAATTTAAATTTACCCTTTTAGTAAACGTAACGCTACCATTTAAACGACTTTATTGACGTTCAATTGTCATTGAACAGCTCACTGAATCTCAAAATATGTGCGATTTTAATTGAAAATGAAATTCAAATTATTTTTTTTTTCCAACTGATTTGCAGCTCACTGTATCGTGCAAAGGTGATACTATGTAATAAAGTACGCTTCAACAATTATTACCCAGTGACACGTAAAACAATTTGACTCGATTTTCCGATATTATAATACTGTGAACCACGCTTTGAACAAAAATGGAACAGTAAAACATCCCATGTTTCATTTTGCTGCCCTCATTGCAGCAACATAGACGTGCACGGACAGCTCTGCTCGATGGGCACCGCAGGGAACAGCCCCAAAAACCCGCTTGCGCGCAGCACCATTGATACACATTTAATTGATTTTTATTTCCGCTTTGACACTTGCTAGTAACTCGGCGGAGATGCGCACAAATAAAAAAAAAACCCTCCCCGGGAATGCAGAAAACTACTACAAAGTATCATATACCGTGCAGAGTGACAGGCGACCAAGCGAATTGACGTACCCGCACCAGCAATCTCTCCACTCCAATCGCTCCTGCCAATCGTTTCACTGTTTGAATAATTAATTTTGCGATTTTTTGACATTCCCACCCATGAAGCGCCGAGGAGGAGTGGAGGTTTCCGACAGATCCGAAGGTTTGCCGTCTGCGTGAAACCCCGAGATTCGCCCGAAGCCCCGAGAGCTGAGGGTTTATTAATGTTTTATTGAGATTAATTGAATTCGCCCAGCTTGATTTGATTATGTGTGATCATCGGGCATGTGGGCGAAGGTGTGTGTAGGAGCTAGGTTTGATGATGGTTTGACGTTTCTTCGGAGAACCGCTGACACACCGTCAGCAGCTACCATCAACCCACCTCACTATCACTATTTCGTCGATTATTTCGAAACCATTTCCAGCACTGCAAACTGAAATGGGGGGAAACCCGTCCACAGCCAAAAACCGGGGCACCGAGCGGGACATGTCGATGGTAAAATTTGTGCTGACTTCGGTTCCCGTTTCCCGAACAGCGGTGGCAGTGGTAGTGGTTTTGGAATTTAACTGTCACTTTCAATTTCTTGACAGAAGTGCTGGAATAAACGTGCCGTCGTGGCGGTCGGTCCGGCAGCGCAAACGTGCGCATCAATTATTCCTTCGAGCAGTGCGAAACGTTCCAACTGACACAGGTGGCAGTGTGGCAGGGCGTTGGAGTTGGCTTTATTTATGTCAATCAGTGGTCCTTGGATTCCGGGATTCTAGTGCTCGATTGGGAAGGACCTGCCGGCACTGCAACTATCAACCAATTGTTGAAGCTTGGGTTCGAGTCGGGCACGTTTTGATATTAATTTATTCCGACCCCTAGGATGCTCCGACAGTCCCCCGACCGTCTTGCACTGCAGTTGAAAAGTGCAACGAAATGGCAGCAGAGGGAAGGCTGGCTATTATTACGTTTGACAACTCTGACATGTGCTGCTGTTGGGTATCTTTTATTTTTGAACAGGACACACAGCGTGCGACAATACATAAAGGACATCGGAGTTGGAAGGGACATCCAAGGCTCATCCATATCCATCACTCCGCCGAACTTACCGTAGAATGGTTTTATGAAAACGCTTGTTGCGCTGGGAAATAATTCAAAACCAGGGTCCATTGTGTGTGTGTGTGTGTGTGTGTGTGTGTGAGTGTGTGGCAGGTTTTGTTTCACGCCGTTATCGTCACATCACGTAGAATATTAATTGAATTTACCACGCACATACACAAATGCAGCAGTGCGCATTGGGTGCACTTTTCCTCTCCTGCACCGCGATACATTGTGTCTCCCGGCGAGTCGTTGACAATGCCAGTGACATGCACAACAGAGGGATCGAACCCGCTACCCACATTCGTCACTCAATCCGGCTGCGTGTGTCTCGGTTTGATTGGTGTCCGTGTCTGCAAAGCTCGATCGATCGACTCACCATGCTCACCGCACCGCAGGACGGTGAGCTTCAAATAATTGAAATATCTATTTCGGTGCCAACGGGCGATGCTACATCGAGTACTACCGCCAGCGACAATGCGTGCACAATTGTAGAAATAGAATTGTGTTGTGAACACACAAAAAAAAAATAAAACAATACAAAACCAAACGAAAATTGTGCGATGGGAAATCGTTCGTCCCCAGGAGTTCGTCTGCACAAACGAAGCTATACCCGCGGATCGTGTGTGGTTGTCGATCGCGTTCTTCTTTCTGACAAACCACACGCACACACAATGTTGTTTCAATTTCCTTCCATTCGCGGGGAATGGACCGGCCGGCGCAGCCGAATCAAAAGTGCGATTGGTCCGTGGCTCGCGTTTGCATTTCCTATTTATTTATGTTGATTAAATTATGATTGCAACGCAGGAACACCAGCGCTGGTGGTTAGCAGTGTGTATATTCGTATTTTATTGAAATTATTGCCGTACGCCCGTTGTGGTTGTGATGGAAGAGTGTTGGTATTAGATTGCATCAATGTAATCATTTTTGAAATATTTTTTTTTATCGAAAATTTAACAGAAGGATGGCTTTTTGCTTTCCAACTGAAATGCGACTCAAAATTAAGAACTAGCTCGACTAATGTTTTTCCCCCTAGACACTCTGCAATCGAGAGAAACCCCACGTCCACCAAGGGAAATCATCCCTGTATCACGTACATCGCTTGAACCCCCGTTTTGAGTGTGCCTAACCCCCAGAAAACAAGAGCTCCCAAATCGATTAGGACCGCCGAAATGAAACGCGGAACCGCTGATGTTCATTTCCGATACGTGTGTGCACCCGGATGACCCGAACGCGAACACCTTACTCCTCCCTCCACCGACCAGGGTGATAGCTTTGGTGTCTAGCCGTTCCGGGTCCGGTTGATGTGACCCCGAAACCGATCGCTATCGCACTGGTAGAGTGCAACCCGTGCGACGACTAACGAACGGCGCGGGTTTTTTAGGCAGCCAGCTGCAGCAGTCTCCGTCCGGGCGGTAGAAATAGCGAATCGAACCTCCGGAAAAAAGGCTCCCAAATAAAATAAAGCGAACAAATTTAAATGGCGAGTGGGTGAGGGCATGTATGATAGTGCTTCTGCTGTGCATTGATTACCTTTGGCCGTTTTTGTTCTGAGTGGTCGAGTGGAGCCAGCGCTTTGGTAAAGGGTGGACATGCATGCATGCAAAGTTTTCCGATGAGCGGATGCTGGTCTGGAGTAGACAGACAAAGCACTACGATGTGCGTGTGTGTTTTTCTATGCTGGATATTTTAGCTCTGTTCGAGTGGTTGTGTTCACATGCTGTATGTGTTTAAAATGCAGAAATTGGAAAGGCTTCGGTGAAATTTTGCTAGAATTGTCGAACAAGTCGTTGAGAATGATTTTTATGATATTTTAGAACGATAATCAGGGTTTATCAAGCCACTATTTTGTTCTTTTTTGATGTTGTTCAATCCTCTATGATCTTATTAAAGGTAAAACAGGGCTCAGTAATGGTTTTGGTTTTTTAAAGGCATAAAAATCCATTTATAATAAGAAAATAAGTAAATTAATTATTAATTATTATGACAAACTCATTTTTCCCATAACTTATGGTTACTGAGGGTACCACATGTGTCCTTTGCTGGTTGCTGCCATAAATAATGTCAGGTGAGATGTCTCAAAAATCTCAAAAACATGTAATTTTGGTACTAATCATATTTGAAAACATTGTTTTTGTCATTGTTTTCCTTTTTGAAATCTTAAAATACAATTATTGTTGCTAAATATATTAAACTAAGCCCTCTCAAGGACGCAAATGATCACTTTCAACATCGCCAGCATCATCAACGTATATGTAAGCACATATATGTGGGATCAAAAAATCAATCAAATAGAGCCAGATTGGAGTAAAAAGTTCAACAATTTTTCACTGAAACTTTTTCCCGACCACTAAACACTCGCACACATGAAAACGAATTAAACATTCCGTGCTGTCGGAGAATGTTGATTGCAAAGCTGTGGAAACGAACCCTTTATTTTTTGTGCAAATAAAGGATAAAGGATAAAATTTTACTTTAATTCCCCCAAAGTCGGCGCTCAGTATCCAAAAGCAACTGCTTTTTTGTCTCAAAAATTGAGCCAAAGAAAAAAAAACAATCCACACTATTAATTGGAGCACAGTTTCCGTTACTTCTGCCCCAGTGGAAGCCAGAATCGATCCCTGCCCCCCAAAAAACCCGTAATCCCATTAGCTTGGGTGCATTCGGGGAAATTACTCACTTGTTGGAAGCCCCGGCGCTCAATTTATCGTTCCCGGGGGCAGAACTTTTTACCTTGATTCAATTAGAGCGCACATTTACTCCTTTATTTCTGTGCTCCGGTGGCTTCCGGCTGTGGTGCATCCACTCGGCGAGCGATGGCACCATAGCGGACGCCGTAATCTTGCGGGCGCCAGCAAAAGATACGAGCTTAATTGATCAGCGGATTAGCAGCGGGACGACATCTTTTGCGGGCTTGGAATAAGTCGTTCCCCAGGTTGCAAGAAAGCAGCCGGTTGCTTTACGCTAAGCATCCGTTTATTTTCTTCTTTTTTTTTGTGAAAAACAGGGAGCAACAGGATGTGAAGCGCTTCCCAAATGAGCGACCCAAAAGAGCCAATTTCCGATTGATAAATCTTCCATGGCAGACGGCCCACGTAAGGCCACCGGATAAAGTGCGGTCGGAGTCCGGATATCACCATGGAGGAAAGGTATCCTTTGCCCGTCGATATCTTTGGCCGGAGCCTTCGCCGGAAAGCCTGGTAAGCAGCGGTCGATGTTGCCGTTTACATATTTCCCCCCCGATGCTTTCAAGTAAAAGGCCCCCGTTCCCGGAAGCGACGTGATTACACCGTCATAGAGCGCAGATCATCATCGATCGGAAGTGCAGACAAGTGTCTGAAGTGCTTACAAGGTGTGTGTGTGTGTGTGTGTGTGTGTGTGTGTGTGTGTGTGTTTTTGTGTGTGTCAGGGTATCAGGGTACACGGACATAAATTGCGTCGACCGGAACTGAAACCCGAACGACGATTCCGCCTACCACTCTCTCTTTCTCACACTTACACACCCAGTTCACCCGAGATCTTCATAAAGATTCGCAAAAGGAGATAGCGAACGGAAGCCAGCCGACAATATTAATTTTGTGGGCATCCGTTTTAAGCGTTTTATCTACCGATTTCCTATACCTCCTGACCTGCTCCAGCTGTCAGGTGCATTGTCTTATTTCGCACAGGCCCCACACAGGTGTAGATGGGAAAAGCACAGGATAGGAAGAAAGTTCACATGTGATGAATCACTTCAGCTCTCCACAGCCTGCCGACGATGCTGAGCGCTCAGGGAATTGAAAATGGGGCTCTGATATTAAATTCAAATCCAATTGAGCGACGCACATTGGATCCGATCTGGTACCGGATGTGCCTGTGTGTGTGTGTGTCCCCGTTGCCAGAAGATTGATACGTTACCGGAGAAGGCGCAGAGAGGCACTGAACAACACAACGCACCTTTCGCTTCCGTATTTCATCTGAAATCGAGCGGAAGATTGTTGATTGGCATCGGGGTTGATGTTGATGGGTTTCGGCGTATGCACAACCGACCGAAATGAAATGGAATGTGAGTCGAGGGGGTTCTCGAATGAAATTGTCGTGCAGTATGCGCCGCTAAAGTTGTAGGCGAGGGGTCCCACCAAGGTAGGCAGCAGGCAGGTGGTTAAATTATTGTTTCAAAACGCACAAGCGTATACAAGAGCGTGGGTGGTTGGAGAAAGAAAATTGCAATTTCGATTTACAGTTTTGTGCCAATGGCACGGGGTCTGAGAGAGCCTCGAAAAAAAAGATAGGTTTAGATTTATTTTGATTTCCTTTCAAGGGAATGATATTAAATCTTATAGCATGAGTTATTATTTATTAGCTCTTAAATAGTGAATGGTGTTGGGACACAACAAATTGGGTGTTTTTCATCGAATGTTCTACGTGTTAATAATATTCCAAATATGGAAAGTGATTACAGATGTAGATGAGTCACGAACCACGTCCGGCTGAACGCTTGCTGGAGCGTCTGCCGCACGGCTAACAGACCTGAACACACGTCTGTGCGTTAATTTTCATATTTATTCCGACACAAGCCTGAAACATTTGCGAATAACCGACGTGTTTCATTTATGTACTCTGTAACTGGGGCTCAGCAATCGACCGTTTGCTCGCAAAACAAAATCAGAAAATCATATATAAACTTGCCCCAAATACTGACGTGACAAACTTGCACATTTTCCTGTGATTATACCATTTCAATCAAACCAAACTCTGTCGCTATCAAGAGCGCAAAGTGTCAGAGCGGCAAGGTGCAGCTCGAAGATGGCGTTTTGGGGAATCGTGTCTGGCAATTAAATTTTTAACAACCACTCCAAACGTGCTGTCATTAAAATAACAAATTGTTTCATTTTCGTCCAAGCACGATGTTTTGCAGCGTGGTCGAGTGTACTACCAAAACAAAAACCACCACATAACCAGAGCACATAAAGCGCACACACACGCCCATATCGTGAGGTATATCGTGCATCGAGAAGGAAATATCAAAGCAACTTTCAAACACTAAATCGTCCATCTCTCTCTTTCTCTCTCTCTACCACCAATTTACACCGATCATAAATCAACCTTCCCACCCACACGTTGGAGAGGCGCAGGGAACGCATCACATGCGTGTTAATATCGGTATTTCTCACCCATTGGAATTTTTGGAACGATCCAAATCGGCGGATTCAGGAGATTTTATTTTAGCCGCGGCATTGACAAAGCAGGCAAAAAAAAAGGTGCGCGGAGGGATGACGAACGCGGGGCGGTAATGTCGTTAGGAATGTACATAAATTGTGTCACCGGCAGTGGTGTCCACTTGGCAGTGTAGTTGTAATCATTTAGCGGAGGAACTGTCCGTACGATGGGCAACATAATTCCAGGCAAAAATGTCAGTGTGTTAGTGTGTGTGAGTGCTTATTTTTCTCAATGTAAGCCCATTAGTGAACGAAAAATAAATGAAGATAATGTAGAGCAAAACAGAGTCAAAACAGAGACAGGGAGAGAGAGACAAGCAAAAAAAAACGAATCACACACGATAACTCACATATTAAATTTTTCCAACACATGCGTGTTGATTTAATTTTGAATCCGAATGCGTTCCGATGGACGGTATAAACACTTACTCTTACTCACACATAACACTCACACACTAGCACCGCAAAACCGATCATCCAATTTAGGATGACGGAATGACGGAGCCGAACAAACAAAAAAAAATCGCCAAATTCGTTTGGTGTGCGTCAGCACAAGGGGTCCGGTTGGGGTGGGGCTGGCTGTTTTTTGACGCACTTCCAATCCTCACGTGTGTTCCCCCAGCGATGAAACGCAGCGGGGAACCACAGGGCGGTTGAAGTGACCACTGTTTTCACGTTGGAAAACTTCCTCGCACCAAAAAAAAAAGGGAAAAGAGAGAAGGAGGATAAAAAAAAACCCCCCCCCCCCCCCCCGCCCCCGTCGTGTACAAACATAAACCTCTTCCTCACCCTTCCTGTTCCTGTTTCGAGCGCTGTACATTCGAGAGCACATGAGTTTGATGAAGCTGACATGTGGCACACGCGAGTACACAAATAACCCCAGCAGCATAGCACCAAACACACAATTTTCTCTCTCTCTGTTTCTCCCACTGTGTGTTGGACACAGCAGGGATCCCCAAACCCTGAGAGGAAGAGTCACGCACGGCCAGTTGGTCCGTGTGGCACTGGTGCAAGTTGTTGGGGTGTCAGTTTCATTTAAAATTCGCTCTCCCTTTTCCTGTCCCCAAAATACGAGTTTCCTTCGGCATCGGCAATCGGGGGCAATCAGCAGAAACAGATGGTGACAACATCAAAACTCGTGAGGGAAAAGGGGACGAGGAAAAGAAAAAAAAACTTTTCCGAAATAAAATTGTAAACACAAACTGTACACCGAAAACGCATTCACAGCTGCAATGCGACCCAACCCGAATGCAATGGTTGCAGCTCGTTGAAGCCATAAAACGGCGAAATAAAGCATCCGCTAACTGCTGCTTCATAGTGCTGCACAGCACGGCGATGTTGATTTCTTTTCGTGTGGTATGCTGTTGGGAAGTGCAGGAGGTTTAGGGGGTGTGCATTTTTGTGCGAACAGATAGTTTCCGGGATAGTTATTTTTTGGGCTATTATTTTTCTCTTGCGCTTGCTGCCTTTCATTCGTCATTCTGTTGAGGCTGCCGGTTGTGCACCGCTTTCAACCTTCTATCCCGAAGCAATTGCATAGAAAGCGGAACAATTGCATACGAAAACAAGATCATGGCTTGACGATTTTGGCAAATTAATTAAATTTTACTCGTCCGCTGAAGCGGCGCGCCGTGAAACAGTGCGCCTCCCAGTCGTTCAGTGCGGAATTGGTCGGTCGGAATTGGCCTCCCAGTCGCTGAGTAACGCACGGAATTGGTCGGTTGCTGTTTTTGATGGCAATGGAGGTAATTTTTGGAGTGCCACGAAATGGTCACAGCAAAACGAAGCTTTAGGTAGGCGTACACACTGTGCGTTGATTGGATTCGCATTTCATTGTTGAAAGGGATCAAGTTTATGAGTAGGATTTTTGTTATGATTTGTTTGAATTGAACCATTTCTATTGATGTGTTGTGGAAAAATACGCATTTTTAGATTATGTTGTTACATCTGGTTCATTTTTGCATATTTCCACATTGTATCTGTTCATATTGGATCACTTTACAGGGTTTCCCAGGATTTATTGGTTGGTTCCCACATTTTTTTGGTGCGTTCCCACGAGTTTTTGGTTGCTTCCCAGAATTTTTTGGTCCAATTGTAATGATATCCAATCAGAAAATACCAATAAATTATGGGAACGAACCAAAAATCTATGGGATATGACCAAAAACTAGTGGGAACGCACCAAAACATCATGGGAACTGACCAATAAATCGTGGGAAACCCTGTAAAGCTGCAAAAATGTAGATTAACAGGCCTAATATTTTGCTCGAATGACATTTGATTCCGTCGGAAGCACTCGAGTCGAACGGGTAGAAAAATTGGTACCGTTTTCGCCATTCGAATCGATGAAGGTTTAGTCGACATTTTTGTTCTAGCATCTGTGTGTTTGACAGTTGGTCGAAGCAACTGGCGGTCGGAGTGAGTGTAAACAAACGGATTCAGCACTTTTTAAAATCATTTATTTTCCATAATTTTGTTGGAAATGAGGTAAATATGAGTAATTAGAGTGGTGATAAACTTATGTTAAACTTAATTACACACGTACACAGTGGCTTAAATTCGTTGTAAGGTTAAATTAGCGCGTTTCCGACAGCTTGAGCTGTCGGCAGAAAATCTCTCGAATGCACCTTCCTGTTCG
>KI920268.1:24205-35712 GCA_000473525.2 Anopheles melas | reverse complement strand
TGCTTATGTCGTTACGGATGTAGTAAATCACATAAATAAAATAAAATACTTTACTCTCGGGCTTATTCGGAACATCCGCGCATCCGGTGAGCAGAAATATTATTTTAGTAATAAACGTAAATGGTAATGTCTTTGTAATAAACTGAGAAAACAATCAACTAAAGTTAACTGGATTGTAAATTCTCGTCAGTTCCTAATATGTAGTTCAATGCAGTCTTCTTAGTTACTATCATTTGTGAAAACGTCCATGCAAATAGCGCCACGTTCCACCAGCAATGTAACAACGATCTGCCCCAACAATTTAAGCACAACTTTTACCGCAGCACCTTAAATCAAACCACCAATCGAAAAACCGAACGACGTGGCCGAATGACAGTTGCAAGCGAGGCATCAAAAATAGTTGCACGCGTGCAGACCATCCAATTAGAGCCACAGTTCAAAACATTTCAAAGCGCCCAGTAGTCGTCACCGGGCACGAGGGCACAGCACAGGGTTTGAAATGCATTTCCTTTCAGCCGTTGCATCTGTGTGTGTGTGTGTGTGTGAGCGGTGGTATGGAAATAATTTTAGCTTGTTCGTTCCGTAGCCTTTTGCCATTCGTTTGCTTCCTCACCGTTTGCCGGCAACGTCACAAAACGCGCACACAGTTTGCCCTGCGGATATCTATTTCTATTCCATTTTATTATGCAATTCATGCGGGATATGAGACCCACTCCCCGGCAGTAAAACACACACACACATGCTCGAGCGCACACACACGCACATATACATCATACGCGCGGGGAGAGAAATGATATTTCCTTCCGATGCACACATAATTCCACCGGTGTGTGCATGTGTGGGCAACAAACTTGAGCATTGCATTGCAGTGCAGGGTGCTTTTTCTGGTGCGAGCGGGATGAATAAATATTTACAATGTGGTTGGTACAACGACGGACAGAGCGATTTGTGCACATCCTTCCCCCCCCCCCCTCCACGGATCGGTAAGTATGTCCGTATACATCCGGCACACCGTCGTCCGGCGACGGGGCTTTAGAGAGTGAAATAAGTTTCCAAACCCATCCACCAACCGTTCCACTTTGCGCATCACAAATGACAAACGGCACTTACGGGTACGCCGGGGAGGGTAAGCAGCTAGATAAACTGGAACGCAACTGTGCAGCAGTTTTGCGTGGTTGCACAGTGGTGATCCTTCCGAATATCGCTTCCGGTAACGTATCCTCCCGTTTCCCGGCGCGAAAACCGCGCAAGCCCGGAAGCCCGGCACGATGTAAATCTCACTAATGCAATAATACTGCATACTAAATCCGTTCCCAAAACCACTCCACCCACGAGGGGGAACTCCAGGGGACAACTTCCGTCCGGTCTGACCACGGCACGGGTTGTGGCAGTCCCGATTTCCCTGCAAACAAGAACACGTCAGTAGACAAGGCTGGGCGTATTCCGGTATGTTGTGCTTGTTGTGCATGCACCGACACGTACCAACTTTGCCAAAGCCGAATAATATTCGTCATCGTTCGCAATTACCCGCAATTTCAAGTACGCAAAGGGATGGCAAAAATCCAAAGGGATGAGGATTGAAGTGAAGAAGACAGGAAAAAAAACCGGCTCCACACACATGACACGTCTCATATGACGCGATACTTCGCGCACCGAACTCAACCTCCCGCGTAGACTCACGATCCCGGGTGGGTCGGAGCGAACGCCGCGGTTTCTATTCCACCTTCAAGGTCCCCAAAGGCGGATTTGTGTTCGGGTTCCTCTCTGCCCATCTTCTGCTTCTTTCGCATGCTCGCATACTTAATGCTTGCTTTAACATCGCTTCAGCCCGATTGTCCGTGGGTTCTTTTTAGTGCTTTTTGCATAAATTATCATGCCGAGTGCGGTTTGGTACGCTTCTACGTTTGTAATAAAATTTAACCTCTTCTCATCTTACCAGCTCACTGAGCTTGAGCTGCTCACTGTGGACATTCGTTTCTTTTTATTTTTTTTTTAATTTTTTGCTTTACCCTGAAATCTCTGCTTCAAAGGTTCATCTCACTGGTCCTTAAAACTCACCACAATCCACCCAAAACTCACCATTCAACGCAAAGGGAACGAGGTGAGTTTTAACGTTGCCGCAACTCGTTCGTGCGCTCCTTTTTCTTCCCTCAATCATTGGCCCTTACGCTTCCTTTGCCGTTCTTAAGCACCGGTTTTAGCTGCCTTTACCCTTCTTTTACCCTCCTTCTCTTTGCTCTTGCTTGGCTCTCCCCTCATCATGATTGCTTTTGAAAAATAAAGCCAAATCACCGTCTGCAACTCGATGCCGGAGACTGCTCGCGCGCGCACGCCTCGGTTCCGTCCTTCAGCAGCAGCGCAATTGCATTGAATGGAAATGAAGCCGATGGCTCGGGTATATGCCGGTACGGTAAGACATACCAATCAACTTTGGAAACACCGATCCGGTCGACTGGATAAGCCCTTCTTGCCTGGCTGCACACACTGCAGATCCTTCCGACGTTGAATCACGTCGCAAGTGGATCGCGATATCCGACCAACCGGAAACATTACTTCCTCCTTCATTTGGCGCTCCTGGGGAATCGCAAAAACGACGCTCAAACGACGACATTGATGACAACGACGGACGGACGGACGAACGCCGACATGAGAAATTTGCTCGCACGACTGATGCACACCGTCGTCGCTTTTTGGGCGAAACATTTCCATTTCCAATTCCCTCACAGTAGCACGGACTGACGGACGGATCGTCTGAGCTGATTCCTTAAACGCGTTTTTGCACCCGGGCGCACGCGGTAATTGTACGCCACACCTACACTTCTCGTGTGTCGTCTCCCTTTTCTCCCCAATGCACATCATGCAGGGCACCGCACACCGAGTCCGTTTAAAACTTCATTAAAACGAAACTGGTGAACGAAACATCCCACCACCCAGCCTCACCCAGTGGGGACAGGGGGGGGGTCTTTGTTTCCGCTCGATTTGGGTGATGGGATTTTCGGGCGAGCAAATCACCGACGCTACTATGCGCTACACGCGAAATTCCGCCAGCGCTAGCATTTGGCACATTTTGCTAAATGGACGCAATCTATTGCGAAATGTGATGCGCTTAGGATGTATTTATAATCATAAGCTGCCGCCTAATTTATCTTGATTTGTACTCATTTGTTCTGCCAGCGGTACTGTCACGGTTCGTGGCGATGCGGAGGCTGTGCTGCGGAAGTTTGCAAAGATAAATGGAAGATGTGTAGGTTATTAATAATCGTGCAAATTGTGGGCGTAGATTGAATGCTTGGGAAACAAAATTGCTTTCAATTTAAGCTCATACCATTTTCTAGCTCGACTAAAACTAAGTTTATTCGATTATTGTAAGAATGTCTTTATAGCAATTCAAGACTACTTACTAGTTTGAACTATTCTAATTTGAATTAGTTTTGAATTATTCATAGATGCAATAATTCATTTCAAATATGCCTAAATATAGTTCTGAGATTTTTATGTTTATGAGTGCGTTTAATCAGAGAATAATCTCTTTACTGCCTTGATGATGATTCACGTCTCATCTAAAGCATTAGTCGAAGCATTAATTAGATGTATCGTCACATCAGAAATAACATTTATCACTAGCAAGCGAATGAAACTCTCTTATTCACTTCTTTTTCACGACCTATAGGAACCCCTAAATATAGGACTGACCATGACAGGATATGAGGAAAACTCATCTGAATTACAAAAAAATCTATGAACACCTCAAAATCGCCAATTTAAACGTGCAGATTTACTCGAAAGTAAACCATTCTCCTAATAACGATGGAACCAGACGTGATAAAGGTTAAACATTATCAGCAATAGCTAAAGTAGGCCATAGTTTCAATAGAACTCAAAAAGTCGATCCAACTCTAGTCGATTCAAATGGGTAGCAGGAGACCAATACTTCAACGCTTCTGGAAGGTATCTATCTACTGACTGTAAGGCGTTACAAGCCTCCAACTCAAGTCATCGCAACCCAACAATAGAACCTCGTTTATTCGCCTTCATTTATCTGTTTCCGTTGATAAGCCACTAACTTGTAAGCTCCATTGCAGCAAATCCTTCCCTACCCAAGAAAAGAAGACCGATTGCCTAATAATGCTCTCCATCCTTTTTGGTCGGTTCTCACATTGTTTGTTGATTTGTAACTGTTGATTGTTGAAGCACTTTCCCCTTGGATCTTAGGTTAGCTTAGGACATTAAGTGAGGACATTAAGATATTTCTGTCAATTTCGATGCCATCCTATTAAACGAGTCCCCCCTGTGCCGAACGATCTTGATAAATGATAAATGTTCTTTCCTTTCTTTGGATCGCCCCACCAACCGTCATGTAAGCGTCCCTACTGCGTTCTTTGTTTTCGTGTCAAATTAGTCGTGTTTCGGTTATTTATGTCCGATAGCTTACTTCCTCGTTCATGTTTCTGGCTCTTGCAAGAGTTCTCTCGTGTGTAGGGTTTTTATGTTGGTTTTCAGCCGTATATTCAGGGTCTTACATATTCAATATCTTCCAGCGTTCATTTTGGAATCAATAAGCGCCATATGGTACCTAACGAAGTGATGAGTTAAGCATAAGAACGGTGTCAGTGTCGGATCATAAGAATTGTCTCCAGATGCTTCTTGTATCGATCGTCTCTTACATACTCTATGTCACTTCTGAAGTCGACACGATTATTTATTACTATTGTGTTTTATTTTATAATTTCTATTGACAAAACAGACGTACGAAAAGTGTTTAATGACTGTGCTTAAATCTTTAAACGAAGCAACAATGATGCAATTCTACATCTAGCAACATCTATCTGGTAACAGTTCCAGTTCCGCACTTAATTCCTTCAAGCTGCTTAAGTGAGAATTTAATTGCTTGTTACAATCCCATTAACCCGGCCAACATCTCGCAGGCTTCAACAGCATCAATAGAGCTCCAGTTTGTCAATCTTTACTCCACAGCACACAACCACGCAACAGCCTAAACGCACCACCGCTAATCTGCCTTGCAACCGGCTGCATCAACTCCCAGGAGTATCACAGGCCAGAAGCTTCAAGACCACGGCCACAACCGACCAACCGAACGACCGATCGACCGACGGGACAACGTCTTCTCGTCCCGGGAGTGATATTCTTGACGCATTAAATTCTTGCAGCACGGACGGGACCGGGGGAGACAATTAAAATAATGCATGCATTGCAGATTAATAATTATGCAAAACAGATACGGCCATTTATCATCGACCGGGCGGCAACATTGTGCGAATATCTCTCGCTCATAAATGCATACTTCAATTTAATCACGAAGCCCACCGCTACCGGGACCACCGGTTTGCAGTTTGGTGGACGAAATGGGAATATTGAGACCGTACGGACCAAACCCTGCAAGTCTATATAAACGTGTCTCTGTGTCTGTGTATGTGTATAGGGGAACCTTTTATGTGCGACACAGGTGGCTGCGGTAAGAAGCAGAGTACCATCTGCTACTTAACATAAGGATATCCGTCTCCGCGCCGGCTCGGTGGGGTTGGTCCCCGGCTGCGTGTGGCGTGGACGGAAATCGATATATATTTACGCCTTCATTACTAATGCACCAGCAGCACTGCGGGGCACCGGTGGTTCAACCGGTTTCGGGAAGGTAAAATCGTGAACCTGTCGAAATTACTATCATCCATCAAGTCGTCAGTCGCCGGAACTGTCCCGCCTTCGCCGTGGTGGTGGTGGTTGCTGGTACGTGCGCGCACTCGTGCTAAGGCAAAGCACTCTATTGTTGCGGTCGAGTTTAGTTAGCGTAACGCCAGAAGGTGGCCGACCAGGGAGCTATTTTTCACTAGGGAGCCAGAAGGAGGGTAACTAGGAAAGGTAAGAACCACGGAGCATACGGAAACCCGATAATTGTGGTTAAGTTATGAACTGAGCTGGTGTTGCCTTGTAGCTTGAACTCCATTGCAGCGGAACCGATCTTGCCTTAGACACTTTATGCTTTTGTGCGAAACGATCGATACGTTGTGTATAAATTTTAATGAACTTGTGGGTGTGAGAGTGTATGTAAGGGGTTTTGATGCGGTAGTGTTTAAGTTACCAAGGTTACTTAAAATTAACGATGCACAAAGCTTTGATGTGTTTTAGTGTCAACCGGAATGAAATAGGTAAATATTCATCACGATGGAAGTTCGTAAAATATGTAAGGCTTTCAACCAATTGCTTAAAGCAGCTAAAATGAAACATTTGGTACCCAATCTGGTGATAATTTCAGATAATTCAATCATTGAAGCTGAGAATTTTTTTTTTCTGTCCAAATTTGGAGATATCCCTTCGGAATAATACATTAGATAAATATTCTAAACAGTTCAAAACGATTGTAAAACGATTAACTGATAGAACGCTTTAATTTCCTATAATTTGATATCGTCAAATCTAAAAATAATATGCCAAATGTATTAGGCATATCTCAAAAGGTTTTAGCTATGTTCCTGTACTGCTTTTAGATTCTGAACACATTCTTGTCACAAAGCTCCAGAATACATCAAACGACTCCAATGTATTTAGATCCATATTTCGACCACACATAACTTTTAGACTAGCCTGGTAGGCTTGACAAAAGTTCAGTAGAAGATAACTGCAACATGCTCTCCAATATCTATATGAGTTCTGAAAGAAATTAACATTTTACACCTGTTTCAAGGTTTTCGGCAGAATTTGATTCCGGCCTTAAAAACATCTAATGCTCTAGGACTCATCAGATAGGTAGATAGTTGTATTATTTTCATTTTTTAAATCCATTACTTATGTACAATAGGTCTTACAATAGGTCAATCTTACGCGCTAATAGGTACGAAACTATGTTCACTCCAGATTGAAGTGTATGCTTAATAGCAATCTTGACTGGTGGAACCAAATAGATGTTTAAGAAGTGCAAAATTTGGGAACAATTAGATTAAGGAGAGGGAAATACTATAAAGAACACAGCAACTGGCTAACATACTTGCTTGAATTATGTTCCACCTAACATTTGGTAGTAGGTTTGCTAATGCGAATAAATAAAGTGGGCTTCTTTATCTCAGCGATGTGCTGAGCTGCTTTAATAATCTAGTAGATCTTGGGTTGTACTATGTTTCATGATATGATTACTTCCTGCTTGTCTGTTTCTCCCAGTATCAGACCGCTTTTGGCAATCAACAATTCTCATCTAGCTCTCACGTTTAAACGATCTTAAAAGCTAAGCAATCTTGACAAGGCAAGTCTTGAGGAACTGCTGGCAATCGATCGTCTTGTTTATCTGCATGTTCGTAATTCGACGATGTCCGTCGAAGATAAACATAGTAACTGCGTAACTAAAACGCGATAAATCTCGCTCTACGCACACCTTCCACTGCCTTCCACCTGCGTATCATGAACCGATGTACAATCTTCAACTAAGAATAGCATGTATCTGTATTCATTTCCAATTATTATGACTTTACGTAATTGGTTGTATCAATAAACTATATTAAATTGTCTTCTCTGACATTTCTGTCTCATAAAAAATAATTTGTTATCTCCACAATTTGGCAGTAAAATAACAATCTAATGAAGTAACCCCAACGTATCCTCTAAAATGGCTTACCAAATCTCATCGCATGAAAATAACACCGAGGATTTGTTATCAAAGATATTATCAAAACACAATTTACCCAGAAAAGCGTAACCTCATTCCTTCCATCTTTCCAAGTACATAAGCATGCAAATGCAACTAAATTAAATTGTTCGGCAATCACTTCCTTCATGAGGTTTTTCTTACCGTGTGTGTGTGTGTGTGTGTGTGTGTGTGTGTGTGTGTGTGTGTGTGTGGATGATGTTCCTTGCCTTACTTTTCCTGCCTAACTTTCGTATTCGTATGTTTATCACACACGCACACACAGTAACAATGTTGGTACACACATTATACTACATCACCGGCTTGGCGTAGTGTGAACGCAAGAAGCGCGTGGTAAACTTTATCTAAATGCAATTGTCTGCCACCGAGCTTCGTCCGTCCCTGTATCATCCCAAACACCGACAAAATCTGCCTAATTTTCAATCTACCAAATTGTTATCAATCCTCCACTCCTCCACCACTGCTCCATGGTGATCTTCTCTCCAGCTGCTTCCCTTGCTTGTTCTGAAATATATTAAAATTTCCTCACCTCCTTGTACTGCCCCTGTCACCCTGTTTCTTTTGCTGTCAAGTGGCTCCGAGATGGTAACACTTCCCATTTATGCTCCACCTACACATTACCGTGTTGGTTCATCACACATACACCAACCATCCTTGCATATACTCACTATCAGCTGTCAAGATCAGGACCTCAATGCTGCAGGATGTACAAGCGCACAGACACATACAGGCACACACACCCAACCACGCTACGTATAATCAGCACACCGGCAGGCACATGTTACCGCAACCATCACACGCGTGGGGGTTGTGCCTTCATTTAATATGTAATATAATTACGATCAAAAAAAGTACAAATACTACCCATCCCAGGGGTTTGCCAACAGCGCACGTCCCAGGCACGGTGTAGGGGCAAGCGAACAAGGCATATGAACATCCTGTTCGGTAAGGGGTGCTTTGAAACCATTGGCGAGAACAGGAGCAAACGAATCAGTAGTATGTAGCCCAAAAAATAAGGGAAAAATAGGAATTCAGGGTGAGGACCAACGCAGCTTGGAACGAATTTCGGGTAGCCTGTGTGTGTGTATGTGCGAGTGTGAGCTGGAAAGTTTTGAAACGCTGCGGGGCCTTCGAATGTGTATGTGTGCTGCGAGAGAACGAGTGGCCAACTTCGCGTCCTCGTTGTGTGTATCGCTGGCGATGCTGATACGGAACGGAAGTGTAAAAACATAAATCCACAACTGTATTGGGAAGCGAGTCGACGTGAGATAGACGTGAGCGGGCCTGGTGAGCTACAAAGTAAAACTAGGTGTGTCCTGGGGGTGAGGGGAGGGGATGACTGCGAAGGGATGTTTACACATTGGCTTGGTGGGACTGCAGGGGATACAGGGAGGGAGGGTGTGGAAACGCGTTCGCTGGGCTCGAATGTAGGACGAATTGGGATGAGATGAGAAGGGGAACCGAAAATTGACGTCCTGTTTGTTGCAATAGCAGGCCGTGGCAGCCGTGGTGCGTCCTGACAGGGTGGTTCGGTACAGCTGCTTGATGGATGAAGTGGGAAATCAAATTAGTTTTAGCTTGCTTTCTTTACGGTAACGGCTATAGCACTTAAAATTTCCCATATTTATCTTTAAAAAAGGGTTATCAAAGTCATTAGAATAGTCATTTTACCAAGAAGTTGTACAAATCATTGTTTCAAATCGATCTTTTATCGTTTAATTTGTATTTATTTTCGACAACTGTCAAAATCGGAATCGGTTTATAGTATCAGGTTGGCGAAATTTGTGTAGAAAATTATCTTGACGAAACTAAAACAAGTTGTTTAACGTATTTTTCAATAGTTGAACGTTTGATAGTAAGCCGGTCTTTTGGTACGTCATGGGTTCAATGGACCCGAATGGACCGTATCCTCTCATACGTCGAATTGACTATCCTGCTATAGGTAATCAAGAAATTACTGAAAACCAAACCCACTAGTTGGAACAGGCAGGCCTTGATCGACAACGGTTTAGAGAGCGTTCGTTAGTTGGGACTAGAGTGTGAAGGCCTATGAAGAAATAATATCCTGTTTTTTGTATTGGTAAACGTCCCAACTAAACAGTACAATTTCAATAATTGGCAGCCAATCGAAGTTCAAACAGTGAGTACAGACTGTATAAGCAATTTTCATGGAAACTTGTGGAGTTTGGCAACAGATATTCCGCGTACATTAAAAAGTAATAAAACCAGCAAAACCCACTAGACAATTATTCTTTAATGATAATCTTGTTATGGAAGCTACAATTTGTAGCAGATCTTCATGAAAAATTCAAACCCCTTTTGGAGTCCCATGGCGGAAAGAATCGCATCCCAACAAATTTAACGCCCGTTTGCCCATCCGATTGATTGCTGCTCACCGAAAACTTACCGTTTCAATGATCAAATAGCACTAACCGTAACGAAACGAAATGGTTAAAAAAATGCAGCAAAATAAAAACAAGTTCTTCAACCAGCTTCCAATTGCCGCTGCTCGATACTTGATGCACAAAACTTTATACGACAGTGGTTTGGTTTGAACTTCCATTCCTGCTTATAAAACTATACCACAACGTCTTCGCCGGGGGAAGTGGGGTGGTAAAAAGATACTCATGTAGATGGCGAGAAGCACGACGGTACAAGACCTTCAGGGAAAAGAAGTTTTAATTGATGAATTATTTATGTGCAATTTATTTCGAACCGTCTTGCTGCATCACCCTGTACTGGCAGCGGCACAGGCGAGCTTGTCTCGCGCGTTCTCTTTCACTCTCTTGCACTCTCTTTCTCTCTGTCTCTCCCTATAGTCTCTGGTCGCTTGGGACACGGTGTGTGCAGCCCACTAACAATCGCCAGCGAAGGACGAAGATTTAGTTTATGGAATATTAATTCCCTATCTCGCTCGCCGTATCTTGGGCGCCTCCGGGGTCGCTGTGTGCTCCGTGTGCCTCGACCGCACGTGAATCGTGAAGAAGTGTGTGTGTGTGCGAGCAAAAGCAAGCACAAGCACACATAGGCACACCTAAAGCCAAGGGCACACACATAAAGCAGAGCCCACAAACGACAAGCCGAACGAAAGGTAAAGTGAAGAGAGAACTCAAAGCCGACGCAAAGATAAATCCATCCGCAAACAGAATAAAAAAAAACTCTTTTCAGGTTTTGTTTTGCTCCCTTTCCAGCTCTTTCACTCTGGTGTATGATTGCTCAATAGTTTCTCCCTCTTACAAACGCGCCTTTTGAAGGGTGCAGCATTTGTGAGGATCCTGGCAGGCTTTGCCAGGGGCTTTGCTTGTGGTGAGCGGTGGTGAGAACGCTTCCCTATCTTCACGAGTGAATTGGAAATGGAAAATTACCAAAACCCTCATCAAGCAGTTCCGAATGTGGCCCAGTGTTTTTTTTTCAGAGTGCGTGGCTGTGAGTTCCATTAAATTTCCTTTGCCCGTTTTTGTACGCCATAAATCCATTTTCATTCTGAGATGCTTCGAATCGAGGCTTCACTCACAGCTCACACTCCCCACACCCGCTCAGGGTGTTTCGCTTTGATTGCATTTTTGCTTTTTTGTTTGTTTGTTTCACATTTGCCATCCTCCTTGCCGTCCATTGAGCTGGAAAACAGCGTGGAAACGAAACATGCAATAGTGCCAGCCTGCTGCGTATACACAGCCGCCTGCTGCATACAATGTAAACATAGTTATGACTCAAATTAACGCACGACCTGTCAGAAGCCTCCGGTGCAACGGCTGGCTCCGTCAGCAGCACGATCGTACCGTTTTGTTGCGTTTTTTCGCTGGCTGGAGCGTTTTTGTGTCGCCCAAACGCTGCCCACTACACTGTCCACTGGGCGAAG
>KI920268.1:0-12395 GCA_000473525.2 Anopheles melas | reverse complement strand
ATGTGAAGTAATGCGGCCCGCGAACTGAAAAGTTTGGAGACCCCGGCCCTAATTGATTGAACTCTTTCCTTGTTATTATGTTCCTTCGAGAGCCTGTAGTACTATAATATCTCAACATTACTCATTATGGTAAATTTTCAACTCAATCTTCAATTTCACATTCATAAGATTTGAAAACTTGCAAGAAATAAACAAATTATACTTTAGAATAGATAACTTTCTGTCTGCATAGGAGATCTTTGCTAAAATGTAAATAAATAGCTTGAATAACATCCCAAAAACTGGATGGAGAAGATGAATTAGAAGTTGTAAGAGCAACCACACAAACACAACTAACCATCAAACAATGGGACCATCAAAGCACATTGAAAAACATGTCCTGCAGCGGGCACATGTTTTTGTCTTATTTTCCCTTTGGAGACAACGGTGCGGGCATACATTTGATGTGCAAATTGTTATTTTTTGTTCGCGAATCATCTTCCGCTCTCCCAAACTTGGTGATCATGCAAAACCCCAAAAACCTCAGACATTGCAACCCATCCCGGATAGCTTTAATCATGCAGTTTGCTCTATAACAACTCCGGCACCGAAAAAGCTCGCCACACTGCACTGTACACTTTTACAGACACATTGGCATGCCGACGACGGAAGCACCCTGGCGTGTTGTGTGTCCCCGGGAATATATTAAAAACTTTGCAGGCATTTCAATATTTGCAACGTAACACCCAACCCGGTTAAAGCATTTGCAACTTTGTCCTTAGGCTGCATCGTCATCCACTCCACATGTCGCTCATGGAGGAGGAGAGGCCTTTCCCTACTTGTGCTGATTGTGGCTTTGCCCTTCTTACACCAGTCCCCCCTCCCCTTTTAGTGACCGTGTGTGTGTGTGTGTGTATGTGTGGATAGAAATCCACCCCCGAAAACAGCCACCAGTCGGGATAGAAAGTTTTGTTTGAGCACAATTATGACGTGTCTATTTGGTGGTTGATGGCTGTTGCCAGATTTGCAGCCGCTCGTGTGGCACTCGTCTTGCTGTCTAATTATGCGACATGCAAAATGGGAAAAGTTTTGCGCATACCAACTGTAAAAGGGGTGCACTAAGGTAAAGAAACTCCAGACCAGACCTGACGGGAAGATGCACTGGATGGCGGGACACACACACACACGCAATGTCCCACGGTTTTCCACGCCCCTCCTCAGCAGTATCCCGCGGTTCAACCAAGTCGCTGCGTGTGGTTGTTTGTGGTGTATGTTGCATTATTGATTTTGAGTTTGGTTGGAGTTTATGCTTCGTTTAGCGTGCAGACACACAGAATATGTGTGTGTTTGTTTTGCGTGTGTGTGTGTGTGGGGCGATATTTTTTGCTATTTTTGCCTGCATGCTGTATGCTCACTCTCGTTTCGTTATCGCGTGGCAACAAGATGAATATTTAATCGTACAATGCGAGAACTGCTGACGAAAGCACAAACTCAGACTTCAGCCTGGGAGGTGAAATACAAAAAAAAACAACAACAGCCAAACGGATGCTTTATTGGAGCGTAAAATGCGTCGATGAAGGCAGTCTCGGGGTCTAGGGGAGGGGACGGCTTTGTCGGGCAATTGTACAGGTGGGTACTGTTAGTATAGTAACATTGCCTGTCAATAGCCATTACCGTACGATAAATCATCTAAAGCGTGTAGTTTATTTGTTGAATGTATTTCCCTCCACCCTGCATGGTGGTGGTTAGGCGGAATAAGTGCATCGATGGGTTTGACGGTTACCAGAAACAAACATGCAGAACATGCAATTGGCCGTGCAGTGGAGTGTAAATCAATAGGCAAATAAATAACCGTACTATTTTCGTATATTAACTTAGGTTGGTTCAAATAATTTTTAAACTATGCACCTAGTTTCGGTGTGAATAATACTCTCTGTAGACAAAAACGCATTCATTTAACACTTTGTGACCAGCTTAAACACTTATTAGTTCTAATATTGTCATTTAGTTCGTTTTCATTTTGCAGCAAGACCATGAAACTTTGATATAATAGGAATATTACAGATAATTGTTGTGACACTTCCTTTGGTTTGTCAAGGCCAAGGTCAAGTTCCTCAATCTAAACAATCGATCCTTTTTACATCATAGTAAGGACAAACGAAATAAGCTCAACTTCTTCTTTAATAAATAGATTAGGAAAGAATCAAACCGAAATTGAAACATGTTCAATCACTTAGAAACTACAAAGATGGAGTCTATTGCTATGTTCTATCAAAGTTATTGTTTCTTCTAAGGATTGGGTTTAAATGTAAGTAACAGACTCTAACATTTCTACGTGCTTTTTTATATATAATGTTTTTTTTATATATATGTGCCTTCCCTGAAGTAGGTTCTGCTTTTACTTCATTCTCTTTTTCTTCCTTACCATCCTTTGGTGGGCTCTTATGTCCATAATTTCTAATGGCCTTGAAGTATAATTATCCATACTTTCCTTTATTTAGTTACCTTGAACCTAAATACATGGTTTTCCGTATTTATCTCGATCATTCTTTGATGGGGAGTGGCATTACATACTTTTGGCAACATACTTTTTGGCATTTTGATATATTTTTCTATGTACTTTGTCAAACAAAGAGACAAATTTGTTGTTCTTCGGTCTTGCACTAAATTTCTTCACTATTTAATGTCATCTTGTATTCTTTAGTAAAAAATAAAATAAATTGTTAGAGATTGCCAACCAAAATTAACAAATTTACAAGTAAAAAAACTACATCTAAAACCAACCAAAAAGATGTCTATTGTTAAATAATTCATAAAGAACGAATCTTAAAAATAGACTGCAATATCCGCAGATGATATACTCGTTAAAGACACACAGTCTGTTAAAGTCATTATGGCATTATAAAAGGTTCATAGTACCCCATGCCTCTTTTGACACTTTTTTTTTCTCAACAAAAAATCCAACCACAAACACACAACATAAACCATAATGTTCATCTTTTTGTCCTTTCGCATACTCATTAATTTCCACCAAAACCAATAAAAAAAAAACAAACAAACGCACAAAAGAAGATCCCAACACAATGTGTTCCCGAAATTGCTGCAATAATAATAAAGTGTTAAAATCATCCTTAACAATATAACGCTCTCCCTTGAATTGCCTCGAATGACACGAGCAAGAGCCTGGACTGGAGCAAGCAAACAAACAAACAAACACCGGCGTTAAGTGAAACGGACAAAAGCAGTTAGCCAAAGTAATAAATACAAATAAATCCCAATTTCAACCACTTCGCGCTACCGGTACCGCACAAAACCCGGTACAGGGATATCCGGTAGAGCGAGATGGTGGACCCGTAAGCGTAGAGAAAGGTTGTCGCATCAATAATAAATCGTCCAGGAAAACCCTGACCAAACGATGGCCCCCCATCCCTGTGCCGGTGGACTGGTGGGGGGACAAGGTAAGTGAAGCACACTCCCAGCAAAACAGTGAGAGTAGTAGTAACAAAAAAAAACAGTAGATACATCCATCCTCTCATACAACCTATCCAACAGCCAGCTAATGCAGTTCATAAAATTTGATTGCAATTGCAAGGAGAAGGTGAAACAAAACTCATAAAGACAGTAAGATAGATAGAGAGAGAGAGCAATGTGAAATAAAAAAAATAAAATAAAAATACACAATGTGATACCGAAGAGAAAAGCGTGCATAAAGCGGGAAATAGTAGCAAACAGTTACGGTGGCAGCACGGCTTACGGAAGTGCTCAATTATTCACCTCACCAGAGAGCACCCGGGGATGCGGAGGATTATTTGCCAACATTTGCTTTATGGATCTAATGTATCCGGTTTGGCTTCGCTGTTATGCATAAAGTGTTTTTCGTACGTTTTTTTTTTTGTTCCTGCTGTTAATTTCACTTCCACCTGCTCCATTTGCTAGGGAGGGAAGGTAATGTTTTCCCCGGGAAACACGGGGCTACCGCCTAAAATCTGCTACTCATGTCGCCGTACCAGCGGAGGGAGAATGATTTTATTAAAGCACATTTTTGTGGCCTGAAACTGTGGCCATAGCGCACGAGACCGAAACACACGAGACACTAGACGAGTATATAGAGGAGGATGTGATAGCGACCAGGATCGGTCGATTCTTGGCAGGAAGCAGGACAGCTGACGCCAGGGAATTGCCTTGGCGATGGCTTTTCTTTGCCAGCTTTTCTTCAGCAAACGCTAAGAATTAAGATCAGAACACTGAAGACATGCTCGTATGTAAGAGAAAATTGGAAGAATGGCCACCCAGTGTGCCAACTTTTTGCAACATATTAAAACTCATAACTCGTGCCGTTGGTCGTCTGGGATGGTAGTGGGAGTGTAATCGTTCGGGAAGCTCTAAAGACGCTGCAAGTGCCGCTCGTTGCTCGTTTGAACAACAACAACTACGAACGACGACGCACTTTGGGGGAAATTCTTTCAACACTTGGTTGTTTAAGGGTGTACCCCATTTACCATACCGTTGTCCTCCAATGCTTTGTGTCAGAAAACACCACTTAAGTGGGCTTCCGGACTCCACCCGCTCCAACACTCCAATAGAATTTCTTTTGTGTCGTTTGTAGTACACTAGCGCGCGGTCTTCAGGGTATTGCGGCTGCGAACTAAACCTTGGTTATGCATTTTAGTAAGGTTCCTTTGTGTGTAGAATTTAATTTTCACTGTACAAAAGTGTTATATAGTAACTCTCCATATGGTGCGAAAACCGCGAGCCCATCCAAGCGAATGAAAACTACGCGCTACGCAACGTGTCCCAACGGTTGCCGAAGTGAAACTTGTTGAGAAATGATCCTTGCCTCTTTGCCCTTCTTGGGAGCTAATCCTTTCCAGTCCGAGGGTTAATGTCCCTGCCATCTTCTGGCCCTGATTGGACTGCCATCAAAAGAAACGCCCAGACGTTCTTGTCGCCTTCGCCAGCGTTCAAAGCGTTAAGTTATCACCCGTTCCACCCAAGGTGACGACGATATCTCATAAATCATTGGAAAACTTTCATTGGCTGCTTGTGGAAGGGTAGCTGGAGGAGGAGGAGGTTGCTTCGTTTTCTGCTTCTTATTCCTCTCCATAAAATAATGGAAAAAAATGAAACAGTATGACAGGTGGCCAACGATGACGCTCTCCTTATGACGGCGAACGATGATCATCATCAAACCTTTTTATCCGGCAGCAGGTCTGAAAAGGGCTGCAGGCGGATGATTTATAGACAAATGATGAAGTTTTGCACCGAATGTTCATGTCCAGCCTCTCATCATATAGTGTGTGTGTGCGTGTTTGTGTGTGTGATGGTAGGTTGGGAAAGTTTTTCTCCACGTGCCCAAACACACACCGGCACATTGCGGGGTTTTAGCATAAAACCCGAAGCAGCAACTCTCCAAGAACCTTGGTGAACCACAAACACTTGCTCAGGGGTATTTTGGAGAGCAGGGGGTGTAGTTGCGGGTGTTGGTCTCGTTATTCCGTTCCGTTATTTATTGGAACTTTCCCCCCAAGGCCTCTGGCCGCCGTCCTTGGACCGTCAAAGACCTTTTCCGTTTTCCGACCAAAGCGCCTTTTGTGTGAGTGCGCTCGGCGTCTTTCCCGCTCCAGCAGCGGCAGCAGCATCCTTTGCGGGATGGACGAAGGTCTCTCTGTCTCTGTCCCGTCCCGTGATGGATCACGTCGTCAGTCTGGGTGCGCAAAATTAATATCTTAGTTGATTTATGGAGAATTTGCTAACAGGCGAGGTAGTGGACAAACACCCGGTTATGAACGGGCGGGATGTGGGAAAGGAACTAAAGCACTTGTCGATGGTGGGCACTGGTCGCGTATGCGAACCCGGTAAGATAAGCTGACCCGGACCCGGTGGTGGATGAGCTAGCTGGCAGCATGGGATGTGGTTATTTGCTATGTATTAAACTCACCTTTCATAATTGATGCCGGTGAAACACAATAACGGGCGTCAATGAACTGGGGCTGAGATGAAACGTTCAACAGCTCGCTCAATCTTGCTCGGTAGAGAGTAACGTTGTAAAGCGTAAGTTTGTATGGGTAGTGGTCGTGACTGTGTTCGTTTAATCTAACTTTTGTGTATTTAAATCGTAATAGAGAGCAACAGCGCTCTTGATTGTGAGTTTCATTGTATGTATCAAATATTTAATAGTCCTTTCCTTCAAAAATTCATTATTATTGCAGTGTTATTGCAGATCCGGTTCGAAGGACCGACAGTAGTATAAATAGCAGAAATTACCATTGCCGCAGTCTTTGCCGCTAAATTTAGTCTTCAACAATTTACACAATTATGATGTAGTGCTTTAGAGTAAATGTCTTTATAAATCCACTAGAATGTAGAGGATTGTCAGAAGATTTTAGCTTAGAAATCTGGTACATTAATAGTAATATTTTACTACCATTCATAAACTAAATAATTATGGTGTCATAAATAGCAAAAGTTTGGAAAACACGTCTCCAAAACCAAAATAAATCCTTAAAATTTTATTAATAAATTGATGTACAGTTATAAACTGATGTAAAACGACAAGAATTGATGAGACTCAATTGAAATAGACTTTAGCATAGATCCAATGTTGAAATGAAATTATACATACATTTCTTTTATGTTAACAGCTACTCCATTGCTTTGCATAGTAACTACAGCGTTAAACCCGAAGTATCTACGATAATGCTTATTTATATGTCACTATTACTCTTCTAAAGAACTGAATTGTTTCAAAATTACTAAAAATAACTATTGAAAGAACAAAGCAACATCAGTTTATAAAGTCCCCGTAACTTTCATAGCTCTTCACCTATTTAAACAATCTTGGGAAGTCTTGTGATTCTATGCAGAATGATATGTACCCACATAAACAATATCATCCTTCAATACAAAATAACAGGTTCGTCCAGCAATACACAGAGGAATATACATAGATTACACGCTCAAGAAAACCTTCCATCATGTGGTTAAGGCTTTATTCTTAACCTTTCAAGATCATTACAGCCCCTCCCAAACGATGGTAGCTCTGCTAAAGCACGTCCAACCAACCAAGCACCTTACCGTATGCATCAAGAAAGCAATCGACAATTGAATGTTCTTAATCCACCGAAGCAAAGATGCATCCGACTTGCAAATTCCATTCGTTGCATTGTTTCTGCGCCTCAGCCAGCCGAAGCGCAATGACACGTCTGCCTTCTAGAATCTGCCTCTAGTTAAACTAGACAGAATAATTAAACAATGAAATTAGAACGGAAAAACCCCGGACCCCGACAAACTAATGATGATGCATGATGGGCGATACTTTAACAACCAAACTCTTAAGGTTTTGGTGCAACGGAACAGAGGGGCAGCTAAGGGGGCATTCGTCATCGTACAATTCGAAAGCTGCAGCACACAGGAAGGTGCAAAAGCGACACACGAACGTAACACGTTTCCCAGGCCCTGTGTTCGAGGTTTGCGCCAAGAAAAGGCATCGAAGCGTGCAGTTCCCCATCCCATTTCGTTCTTCCGGTCACATCCTGCGTGTCTCTGTGTGTGTGTGTGTGTGTGTGTTGGAGACTGGGAAGTTTGTGAGGACATCTTACCATCCCAGTCACTTTCCAGTGTCTTGTTCCTGCAAAGACATGTCTCTGTCTGCGAACCTTCGGTGCAAGGGGTAGAAGACGTAACCGGCGCCCCCCCCTGTTCGCCCTTTTCTAAAACAAGTGAAGAAGTACAGTACAGCGCCCAGACGCTGCCATGCAATGAAGACGTTTTCGCAACGTGAAATGGATACGTCTGTAATCTGCCTTCTTAAGCCTTAAGGCGGCAACAGCAGCAGCAGCAGGTTTGGAAGCAACAGAGCGCACAAATAATCTTTCTCTGTTTGTTGCCTTGCCTTCTTGCAAGCAGAATGGAAGCGGAATGGAATTGCCAAGAACTACATCGAATGTTTTGTTCAGGAAACACAATGTGTGCTGCTGCCGCTGCTGGTGCAGGAGTTTTGTGGAGACACGAAAGGAGTTTGAGCGTTTTAAGGCAGCTTTTCTATTCTATTACCTCGGTGGCGTATGCAAATATGATGGCTTTTGCACTCTCGCTCCCAGTGCACTTCAGCCACCGGCATCGGCCAGTACTCGAGGGAATTTAAGGATCTCCACTATAAATTCCAACCATTCCGATAGTGCAGAGAGCTACCAGAGGGGGAGGGAGGCAAGCAATAACGGGTACCGGTGGTGGTAGTACATGAGCAAGGTGCAGTGTAGTGTTTGATTTCTAGCAAAGCAGTTAAATCTGACAAGCTGACAATGTACTGCCCGCCCCACCCTAGGCCTCGGTGTGGTGGCTTTCGGCGGTAGAATTATGTACCATTAACCGGAAGCTAATCATTTTAAGCAAGTAGTAAGTGTGTGCGCACGTGTGTGTGTGTGTGTGTGTTGGTCTGTGTAAGTGTACAACACAATCTTCAAAGGGCTGTGTCCAGCTACTTCCGTTACGTTCAATTGCCACGAGGGGTTTACGCGCATGCTGCTGATTACAGTATACATCGCCAGCGTGAATATACATAAACTTCCAAACACATCCAAGGATGTGTACCACTTCGAGGTCGGGGAAAGGTACGTAATTAACGTGAGCAGTGGCTGTCGCTCGCCCGCTAAATACATAACCACCGGGCCATCGTCCATCGATCAAGCGCAAAGCGGGACACAAGCAACGAAACTAAGAGACGAGACGAAATCTTGGAAATTGTATGCATAAATTCCACTAACCGGAAGGCCGCCCACCCTTGTTGTGCGAAAATTTGCCCAGCATTTTGACTAATGAACGTCCGGCCGGCTTGGGGCCACAACATACACACACCGTCAAACGTCTTGCTCCCAGGGCGACTTTAATTGAACGTGTCAGTTGTTGACACGGGGGGGGGGGGCTGACGAAGCAAATGCACCGACGACGACGACGACTGCACTGACTTCCAGCGCAATGTTGGCATATCTCATTAGTCGCATAACGGGTTTTTGGTAAAACTTTCCACCTCCGTTTGGGGGAGACGACCGCACGGCACTATAAATAGAAATAGTTTGCAAAAGAAATAGTAGCTCTTCAGCGAGCGGGGAAGGAAAAGCTATTCTGACGGGGGCAAAGTTTTCATCCCCGCCTCTGTGTGGCTCTATTGGTGGTATGGGGAAGTGAGTCGTGTTGAAGATTTGGAAGCATAATAAATTAAATTATATCGCAGAGAATCTAGACCACGGGCAGAATGCGTGCTTGCTATTGCAAACAGTTTTGCGAGTGATTTGGGTGCGGGCAATTGGTAAAGCGTGGTTCCCGTTTTGCGCGCTGGAAGTTGTGCGTTCGCTGTGCGGTGGGATGTTTAATTTGAAATGTTCGCATTTCTTCCAGTCTAATCGGTTGATTGGGTGCTGGAAGAGTGGTAGATGAGTGTGATGGTAAGCAACATTGCACACATTGTTTCTATAATACAGTAGTGGATAGCAACGATGGGTTTGATATAAGTAGAGTATGAATGATTTGATCCAATATTCACTCGTTTCACTATTCATGTTTAATGTCATATACCTCCTTAAGTCGTTCAAACTTCGGTAGTAATTGCTAAAGACCTAGGACGTTTGTCCCTCTGTAACTAGTTAGTATATATATAATCAGTTTTTCTGGTTTTATGGATTAATTTCGTATAGGATTTGAGCCCGCGAAAGCATAGCATTAGGACGACACACAGTACTAAATACCACAACATTTTCAAATAGAGCCTACAAATGGTTGCACAAAACTGATATACAACATAACAATTTATCCAACAAAAAGGTTTTTTTTTTCAAAATATTCAATACTGCTGTTGAAGACTGAAAGATTAGCTCAGGTTTATTATGGCAGACCGTTGCAGTTAGATTTTGCATTCGGAAATGGGTCTTTTGCGTGCTTGCCGAACCACGTTTGGATAAAACTCTATTGAAGTCTTTAAAAACCAAAAAGATCCATAAATGTTTAACGTCAATTATCAACTACTTCAAGTAGAAATAAATAGGACGCAACATTTGAGCCGGTCTCGTAGTACAGTCGTCAACTCGTACGACTTAAAAACATGCCCGTCATGGGTTCAATCCCCAAATGGACCGTGCCGCAATACGTAGGACTGACTATCCTGCTATGGGGGGAAATCAATTAGTCACTGAAAGCCAAGCCCCACAAGTGGTACAGGCAGGCCTTGACCGACAACGGTTGTTGAGCCAAAGAAGAAGAAGAAGGACGCAACATTACTGATAAAGCGATTGAGTGATGATAGTTGGTGGACTATATATGAACAGGTTAACAGTGCTGTAAATGAAGACACTTGCCCTCTCCCATGTAATAGACAAAGCACCAGTGGAACAAGCCATATGCACCTTGCAGTTGTGTGCCCGAGATCCATTAGTTAGTTCTTGGCGATGTAGTAAAACCCGGTTTTTTTCTCGATATAACTATTTCGATGATTTTAGAGCAGTGGTTTTCTACCGTTTTTGCAGCACGCATGTTGGATTTCATTCCCCACTTACAAGATCATGAGCATGAGGAGAGCGTGATAACCTAAGGTATTAGACGAAGATTTGATCAAACATTTCCCCCTCAAAAAGTTCAAATTCCTCTCATGAGGGAAATTCCCCACCGGTTGAAATCCTCTGTTTTAGAGGTATGCATGACTTGGCAGATTAGCTACAAACAGATCAACTAGAAGACCTAACTACAACGCTGTTTTGCTAGAAGAGAGCCTGCAAAATCCATCGATATTATCATATCTTACAGTACGAAAAAAAATCATGACAGTGATATCATAAAACACCTTTTTGTTCATCCTGATTCCATTGGAAAACTGAGTGGAATCAGGAGAGATAGTGCTTCAACTTTTAAATCCACCATTCAACCTCTACTTCTCAATGGCTTTAATGAACATCACTTGAGCTCATTATCTCCACTGTCCTTTTGCTCTACCCAACCATCAATTTCAAGCCCCGGTCACTGACTAAAAGAATAAACGCCTTTAAATGCGTCGCCCTTCCCAAAAATGAGCCCTCGGAGGACTTTCCACAGTGGCACATCCCACATTCACACAGCCTTCCGGTTAAGCAAACCGAGAAATGTCATACCACCTTGTTGCATGCGTTTTCATAATTGATCCACCGGCGGACCGACGTCAGCCATCATCATCATCATCAGTCCGGCAGGATCGCCGATGCGATAATGAAGTCACTTACCCGGGCTGCATTAAACCGACGAGGGCTTCAAACATTTCCCAAGCATCACGGATGCGCTTCCGGTGTGCGACCGAAAATTGGCCTTCAGCGTCCGTAAAACTGTTGGACGAGAAGGTTGAAGAGATCGAAGAAGCAAAAAAAAACACACTGCACTGCCCCCTTCACAGATGCAATTCGTCGTGTTGGGATCGTCGGTACACCCGGTTTTCCGGGAGATGACCGAAACCGCGGTCCACGGACAGGTCCCACGGACACAAAAACGCGCGCGGACACACACCCTCACGATAAGCTCTTCAGTCAATTTGCTTTCAAAATAATAGCGCGCGAGTGTGTGTCCTCTGCCGGTGCTTGTGCCCGGCTCTTAGGCGACCTGGGAAGGCGACTGCCAGCTACTACTCGTGCGTGTCTGCTGCGCCCTTCCAAGCTACAGCCTCCCTGGCAAGGCCACACTTTATCAAAAAAGAAGCTCAACTTCAACTCGGAACTCGGAAGCTCTCTGTCGGTACCAAAACCCGGGAAAGGTTTGAGTTTTGATGCAATCGCTCCCGATCTCGTATTGACGGCTGCCGGCGGCTGTAGCTGCGATGGACAGACATACAGCACACACACAGCAATGCAGACGCTTGATGGTCTTTATCGAGCGCCATCGATGACGACGCACGGGACGGACTCTCTGGCTTGGTTCTAGTCTGGCCGGGCGCATTCGGCGGCAGTGACGCTTGGATTGCCATTGTTAAACACCTGCAGTGCAGTTGGCGCAAAATTGACACAAAAGCTAAAGCCCGGCAAGTGCAGTGCAGTGGGACGTGGGAATTGCGTGGCAAGCGAGAAGGAACCTTCCGGGTTTTCCGCGGTTCGTCCCCAAAATAATCGTCCCAAAAGGGGGGGGTAGCCTTTAAACCCGGGTGCCCCCCATCCCCAAAACCAGGGATCATGAATAGTGTGAGCCCCGGGTACGGGTTGGCCACGGGCAATCGATCCATCCCAGCGCGATGCGCGCGAACGGTCGACCACGGTTGCACCTGTGACGGTGATTGGTGTGTGTGTGTGTGTGCCCCGGTCAGACGGTGCAGTTTTGGCCGGAGCGAAACAATTGCCTGCCATCGTGGTGCCATGTTCCGCGTGCACTGCGACGTAGATGCACTCTGCGATCAAAGGAGGCTGTGTGCGCGTGTG
>KI920267.1:24851-41845 GCA_000473525.2 Anopheles melas | reverse complement strand
GACGAAGGCGCGAGACCGTGAGCGGTTTCGGACACTCCTGAGGCAGGCCAAGACTGCAAAGCGGTTGTAGCGCCGGATAAGTAAGTAAGTAAGTAAGATCCTCAATCCAATTCTTGCTGATTCGCGTTTGAGTCGGATGTACGCCTCACACGCCTTCGCTGTTGTTCTGCCGATGATGTCGTTGTCATCCGCGAATCCAAGAACTTGTCGAGACGGGTAAAGGATCGTGTCACTACACTACACCCCGTTCATGGTGACCTCTAACAGCCAGAAGGACTTCAACTTCCCAGGGAAGTGGTACCGCTGCATGATGTTCCATAGCTCATTCCAGGCTATGGTATCGTAGGCCGCCCTGGAGTCGATGAACAGGTGGTGCGTATGGATCTGGCGCTCTCCACAATTCTGGAGGATCTGTCGTAGAGTAATTTGCCTCCAACATACCCAGCTTAGCAGCTGCCGACGAAGTCTGCAGAATATTTATAACATTTTATATCTAGCTATTTTTAACCCTTGTTCCAAACATGTCATAAGAACAGTATACGTTTTTATCAATTCTTCCTTTTGTAATGTTTACATACACCAGAATCTTGCTCCTTCTTACTCCATGCCTCCCACTTTTCTGTCTCGTGCTAGACATAAACGTTGACCATTTCATTCGATACTGAAACCGCTGCCAAATTATTCGTTCCGCTTGCTTTCGGATCAACTAATTCCTACACAGTGCACTATCACGATCTCATTCTCGCCTTCCCACTCCTTTCTCTTTCTATTTCAGCAATATCTGCGGTCAGTTGGGAGGAATGGTGGACGTACGATGGCATTTCGGGTAAGTGTGTTTCGTTTGCTTATTATTCACAACAAAACTTACCTTTGCTCCGTTTTCACACGAAACCGGAAAACTCCGTTTGCTCCGTCGTTGACAGCCGTTTGCGTTCTCAGTGTGTGTGCTCCTGGCAAGGTTTTCTATCCTTGACGCTGCGACGGAAGAAGAAGTCTGCCGGAGCCGTTCAAATGTTCGGCATGTGATTGTTTTCTCACAATTAATTTTAATAATGAATAGGATAAGCTCATCGCTGCTGAACGGTTTGTGGACGGGGACGGTGCGCAAGGGTAAGCCAAGCCTGCTCGCAGCACCGCCAGAGCTGGTTGGTTGCCATTTATCCATTAAATCCAGCACAGCAGGATGCTCGTTTAAGTGTTTCCGTGCCCCGAAGGTAGCGGTTCGAATGGTAGCTTTGGCTAGTTATTCAATAAGCAGCTATCGGTGTGCTGTTAAGGCAGGGTTTAAGATGCCATGCCAACATTTAGTACAATATTCTGCTAAGCAGAATGTGCTACAGAGGAGCACCGGTTGAATTGTGTAAAGTAAACAAAATTGATGGCATACAATTGTCCTGCTCCGATGGTCGGCAAAGTCCGGCCAGCGAGCCAAATCTATTTAGCTAGCAAGACCATTTAAGTGGGATGTGACTAGATTCAAAACAGGATACGTTTTGAGAAACAAAATACATAGCTCTCTGAACATAAATGGTTGAGTGCGTATGCTTTACATTGATGTTTGAATACTTGTCCATCGATTAATTGTTGCAGTTTTGACCTAATAGTTTTAAAATGTCTCCAATTGGTACAGAGTGATTTCTCACTTGTTGCCCAATAATGCTGTTATTGACAAAATTGTGATATATATATTTGATGTGGCTAAATATGGCTAGACCACATTGGAGCACTTAAGAAGGTCAAGAGGATTGATTGATGGTTTTTAAAAGTATTTCTGAACGTGTTATCATAAGTGATTCTGGTTGATTTGACAGTCTTAAAAAACTCTAGCGGAACACAGTTCTAAGCTAATTTTGTGCTCCAATGTTGGTTCAACACATTGAAACTCATCGTGTTGATGGAATATTTTGTCACTTATTCAACGGTTGTTTTAGGAATGGAATTACAAAATTACCAAGTTGACATTGATTTATATAGACGCTACGCAGAAATATACATAGTTGTTATGACAAAAGATCTGCAATTTCGTAGTTTTGGAATCATTTACAGCGTTAACAAATTATTGCGTAGGAAATGCTTAGGATTTCGGAATAATATTGACACATGTAACAAATTAGTTATGACTGTTCACCTTCATTCAACATCAACAACTAAAGTACTTCTAAACTTACATTATAAAATGCTAATGCTATGCTAATGCTTACATTCTATGAGCTTTCTCAGAGAATGAATCGCTGTCGTACCGATGTACACGCTACAAACACACTTTAACACGTTTACCGTGAATATCTAATACAACTGATCGGGGAAGAATTGCTTCTCATTTAAATTCTGTTGCTCATAAACCATTCTCTGAGACACTTATCGATCAGCTCGCCTTTGATCCAGCGTTGAGCCAACATTGCTGCTCGGGCACTTGGCATCCATCGGCACGTTGATATACTGCCCGCCTTACAGATCACATCAAACGACTTCTTGATAGACCCGGCTGCAATCCGACGCAATTATCGCAGCCGATCGCAATCGGAAAGAATGATTATTTTCCACTTCCATTCCCCGTCTGGTTCAGCGCCTTCCCGCGACAGGTGTATGCGCCCGCCAGAAGAACGCGCAAAGGTTGCTCATTTTAATGACAAAATTCTTTTCATTGCATCCACCCCTCCCTCTCTGCCTTCCACGGACGTCCCGAGGCTTGCGCGGCCCGTGGCTTTTCGGCACATCGGCACACCCAACTTTTTGTCAGGAATCAATTTCATCCGGCCGGGAAACGATCGGAGCAATAAATGGCGCTGCCCCTCGTACGGGCGCTCGGGCCCGCAGCGGTGCCGTTTAAGGCGACGTTCTGCCACTCGTCTTAATCACTGAGCGTGTGGGACTGGAACACAACCTTCACACAGCACGGTGAAGCATCCGTACAGTGGCGAGGACCGGGAGTCTGGGAGCATTATTTTTTATGAAAACGTGCTGCGAGCGCGATGCGGCGGGAGGCTAACCGTACCTCACCATGCTTTCACCTTTTTTTTTCGGAAGGTGGATAATAAAACAGGTAGTTTCTTGAGCTCAGCGTTGCCTCACGAGGGGCAGGAAGTGTGTGTGAGTGTGTGTGTGTGCCGATAAAAGCCCTCGGAACAGCCAGACGAAAACAATCTACTTCCTTTTTTATTCTTTGCTTGTCCGCGTTGTTGTTGACCACCTTTTTTTTTCGTTTTCTGGCCCACTTTCGGCTTCGACATGAGATGAAATTCTTCCTTTATGAGCTTCAATTCCGCGGACCGTTCATTTGCGCTTTTTCCCCATCGTCGGTGGTGATGGTGGTGGGCAGAGCAGTAAAATTTGCATTTCAATCATTTCGAATCATCTCGCCTGCTCGAATCGATGGGTATCGGCTTCAGTTTTTTTTTTTTTTTTTGTATAGCTGAGTTTTCATCAAACCTCGCAAACTCATATTGGGTCGCCTGGGTACGCTCGAGAAAACTGCTTTCACCTTTTTCCAGAGCGCTCGTTGATGCCAGCTGCGATAGGGTGCCGGCCGATGCTTGCGGCACAGCGTTTTTATAACCCGCCAGCACCGAAACAGCGCCGGGCTGAAAAGTACTGCGTAAAATAAAATGTAGATTCTAATCAAATTAATTCTTAACCCGTACCGCGCTCAGCGTGATTAGGGGTTTCCGTTAGAAGAACGTTGTTCGTTGTTCATTGGGACACGAAGACGCCGAGGTGGCCTGCACCAAGCCTAAGAAGGTAGCAATCCATCAGCCTTTACAGAAAACAACAAAACAGCACGATTGAAAAACAATTCGGACGCGAAGGACCGAAAGCTTCGGAACCGGTAATGGGTAAACCTTTTATCCAAGCATCGCGCAGGCGGGCGTGTGAAGCGAATGAATTGTTTCTATTCTGTGTGGAGTTGGGATTCTTACAGCGCCGAGATCAACGGTAATGATGTGTTCCATTAGATTGCCTGCCCGAATAGTGCTGACTAATTGCAATCAATAACAGGACGGTTGCAATAATTCCAACGGTTGAGATTAATGGCACACTGCGCCGTTTATTTGGTAAAGTTTACCGGCGGAACAATGCAAAAGAAACAAAACTCTGGTGCGGTCCCAGTAGCGGGAACAGAAAAAGTAAAATTAAACTAAACGTTGCAATCACATGGTGGTGCTGTTAGGTAAAGTTTACTACAAGACACCAGAGCAAAAAAAAAACGATAGCAAAGGAAACAGAGCAATCATTTATTGCAAAAAGCATGTTGGTTGGATGGTTTTTTTATTAATACAGTTCAGCTTAAAACTATGTCTCTTAAGTTACCTAGACCTACCGTTTGTAGCACTGTTGTTTTTTAATTGCTCTTTAATTTTGTTGATACGTTCATTTTGATTTTCATGAAAGTTGCTGTATGCATTGTTCAAATGTGTTCCAAGTTTTGATATGAACAATTTTTCCACAGAAGGAAAGATTTAATTTTAGGTCTAGCAATCTTTAACCACCAGTATATCCATGCATTATAATGTCGTTTTTGTTTTGTCCAGTTCATCCATTCATCTTTAAAATATTTTTACTACTTCATTAACAATATTTTTTTTCTAAATGCCTTCAATTTTTGTCTTGTTGTCTGTAGCACAATGTCGTTTGGCGTTCCGGAAACATTCGCATAACTTGGATTTTCGCGTATGTCGAATATCACGTTTTAAGGCCAAAATATGTCTAGTTTTTATTGATTTTTTTTATTGAATTTAGATTATTTATGTAATTTATTACTGATTTCATGCAATTCGTGTAGAAAATTAGGTAATTTCTGTCTTTTTAGTGATAAAAACTTGTGGAAAATTGGCAATTATTTTTCCAATTTAACAATTGGTGGAGATAATAGTATTGATTCGACATATGAACTGTCAAAAATAAAAATTCGCATGACTCGAGTTCGCGTAACTCGGGGAAAGACTGTAGTTGATGTGTAGTCGAGCGTTCAGGATAGAACCCGGACCATTTCCGGGCTTTATAATGCAGAAGATCTAGATGCGATCACGTCGAGAATACATTGGTCAATACTTCAATATAACGTGTGTTGAGCAGGTGCTTCAGGAGTAGGTTAAACATGGAGTCGAAAACTGGTGCCTACGCCTGGAGAATTCAACAATATTCTCTACCCATCTTCAACCTCGTTGCCCGTTGTCCTGGTTTGGGTTTGGAATGGTGTAGTAGGTATCATCAGTTCGTCAAGGATGCGAACAGTCTTCTCGTTGACTGATAGTGTAGTCACCAATTTGATGTGTGCATGAAGAATTGGGATAGATAAAAATATTATGCAGAGAAACGGCATCCTAATCGAAATAGATGTTGCCTTGGTTTGCTCACTCGTTGGCCCTCGAAAGTCATTAGACGAATCGGCTCAAAGTCTCTAAAATTTTTTAAAAAGGTAGTCATTAGCTAGAACTCTTCGAGCAATCCTTTCTTTAGTCCATGCCTTATTCTTCCATAATGTTAAAATAGCAGCTTAAAAAAGTGGCTTCGCTAGCTCGTCTGTAATTAGAGCACACGTCTACAAAACCCATACCCGCTACAACATTCTTTGATTGCAGGGTTGGTCGGTCGTTTGTTGCGACTACCCGTAAAATCCTTGTCTTACATCGAACATCACGGAATGATGTGTTGCCATTTTGTTTACACTGTAAACTATTCCCAACCTATAGCAAGCCCGGATAAATAACCGCCGTCAGTGTAGGAGTGCTGTGTGCAGCAAGCACCCAATAATTTCGTTATCCCAATCAACGGTTGGCCCCCGACAGCGTTGGTGAGGTGGAGGGCTTCGGCATTTCAAGCGACCGAAAAACACACACAAAAGGTACTACAAGCTTTGCGCCACTCTGCGGGCGCACGTGTGTGTGTGTGTGTGTGTGTGCGGAAGTGGTTCTGGGAGTTTGGGAGAGGGGAAACAGTAGGAACATATCCTTCCTGCCCTCCCTGCCCTGGTGCCAGGTGTGCCAGCTGTACTTTTCTGGTTGAATAAACGTCCAGCGCTATACGTTTTAGGGCAAAACTCCTTGGAGATATTTGCTGGCCTTTTATCCTGCTTCCCGTTGGATAGTTTTATCATCGTTACGTGAAAGTCTGGGTTTTTTTTTCCTTTTCCTTACTTCCGTGTTTTGGATGTGGCTTGCACAAGCCACAGTACCGAGAAATAGGGCTTGGGATCACTAACACTCTCGGGTAGAATAATGGTGCAAGACAACCTTAAAAAAAAAAGACAACATTGGTGCCACTCTCCACATTGTTGTGCAAACTCTTCCGAACGCTGAACCATGACCGTTCTTTATGACATTTAATTTCTAAGACATTCCTGTTCAAGTCTTGAGGAAACCGTTGTGCCACCGGATGGGAACTGCAATTGGTTCCACCAACCTCCCGCCTTTCCAGCCAGAGTCATCTCCAATATCCATTTTTCGGGCAGCTCCGGCGCACCGAAAGGGATAAATACATAAAAAAAAAATAAGATCGGCCAAGTTCACGCCTTGGAGAGGGAAAACACATCAATATATTTCATGCCTGCTCATTGCGAGCAATAACCCCGGTCATATTCGACAACCTATGGTCACGTAAGCGCCCCGACGTGAGTCAGCGCACTGTATCATTGCAGCATCACTTTTCCCAAACGAGGCACCAAGGACCGAACGAGCGGTGAGTGATGTGGGTAACTTCTTGCTATCACATTCAAGAGAAAGGGCAAGGAACGGGAAGCCATGGAATCGGGTCGGGAACATCGGAAAAACAGTGACCCGACGGCAATGAAAGGTAAACATTGACCGAAACCATTACGCTCGGGTCAGCATTTTGTTTCCTCGCTTATCGTATGATCTATTTTTCGGCTTTGCGAGCGAAACGATTGCGACTGCGACTGGAGGTAGCGATGGGGTAGGGCAATGAGCTGGAGCCACTCTAACGGCCTTCACCTTTATGGCAGAAGCGGCCGCAGCTGCTAAGCGTGGAGGCAAGGAGGGGCAAACACTGGCAGCCACCGAAGTGCACAGATAAACGATTTATCAAATATTCATGAACTAGCCCAGTCCAAGGTGCTCGAAACATTGAGTGAGGAGCGGGCCGGCGAGGGAAGGTGTCAGGGAGGTCGTTTGGTGCATTCTTTCCCAGCAGCGTAAAGTGCTCGTTTAACCGCACGATTACTTCATCACCTGCTGAACCGTTTCACGGGCTGTTCCTGGTTTCAATGGTTTGTTGTGCGATGTTGTGTGGAGCAGACATCGAAGCACTAGGCAAGTAGTCTCTTTACATGGTCTTACTCACATTGCAGGCTGTCTTTGGCGATGTACCTTAGCCCTACCAAATGGCAGTAAAACCGTGCAGCAGTTTACAGTTCGTTTTGCTGTCGGAATGGTGTTAGCTAGATTAGGGTTTCCCTATCAACCTGGGAATGGGAAGATACGTGGGAAGGAAAGAGAGAGCTTAACTGTTTCAACTAGATCTCGTTCTGTTTTGACACACTCACAGGTCCTGCCTTTTGGGGATTAATCAACCCAGAATGGTCCCTGTGCAACAAAGGACGCCGACAGTCACCCGTCAACTTGGAGCCGCAGCGGCTACTATTCGATCCAAATCTTCGCATTCTGCACATAGACAAACATCGGGTAGGTACCAATCGGCAGGTCGTCTATTCCCAAGAAAAGCAATAACCTCCCACCTTCCATTGCCGTCTCAATCTAGATCAGCGGAACGATCACCAACACAGGTCACAGCGTGATCTTTACCGCGGACAACGAGACGTCCTCTGCGTACGGTACGCCCCAGATACCGGTCAACCTGACCGGCGGTCCACTCTCCTACCGGTATCGATTTCACGAGATACACGTACACTACGGACTGCACGATCAGTTCGGTTCGGAACACAGCGTCGAAGGCTACACGTTCCCGGCGGAGGCAAGACACGCTACCGCACACTGTGTTGTGCAACATTCTCAATAGTGTAACTGGTACCTAATTGTTCCCCCTCCATTCGACAGATACAAATCTTTGGCTACAACTCGCAGCTGTACGCCAACTTTAGCGACGCACTGTACCGTGCGCAGGGCATCGTCGGTGTCGCCATCCTGCTGCAGCTGGGCGATCTGTCTAACCCGGAGCTGCGCATGCTGACCGATCAGCTCGAGCGGATCCGGTACGGCGGAGACGAGGCGCCGGTGCGCCGGATTTCCGTACGCGACCTACTGCCCGATACCGAGCACTACATGACGTACGAGGGTTCGACGACGGCACCGGCCTGCTACGAAACCGTCACCTGGATCGTGATGAACAAACCGATCTACATCACGAAGCAGCAGGTAATGACGTCACACTACCGTCGGTTGCCCTCCACCAGCCTAAGATATCTTATAATCTTGCGAGTTTTCTGCTCGTTTTTGTTTTATTCACAGCTTCACGCACTGCGAAGGTTAATGCAGGGTGGTCCCGACCATCCGAAGGCACCGCTGGGCAACAACTTCCGGCCGCCCCAGCCGCTGCTGCATCGTCCCGTGCGGACGAACATTGACTTTCGAAATAAACTGGAAAAAGGGGGAAAAATATGTGCAACTATGTACAAGGACGTTCACTATAAAGGTAGGAGGGGTTGGGTAATGTGGGCGAAAAAAGACAATATACCATGACGTTTACATTGCGGCTTGAAATCACATTGTAGGGAATGGTAGGTAAAGACGGACGCGGATTATCGAATAATTGCAGCAAATAATTTGCAGCATCCAAACTGAAAGTTGGGAAAACAAAAAAAAACAACACATTTGAAAACATTTTTGGCATAATATATGCAAAAATGGTTAAATCACGCACAACACTAATCTTCCATCGTGCAGTCCCTTGTGAATCTGTAGCTTGCATTGTTTATATTCTCTTCAGCTTTATTAAATGCATAAGTTATCATAATTTTAAACAAAAAACTGGCGAAAGAACGAGCATTAACGCGACACAAAATATTATTTTCTGGTGATTTGAGTATTCTGACACCAAAGCGGGAAAGAAGGACACTCGAAGGAAAAGATGGACATTGAATTTGTTCGATCTATTTGACTTCTTTTATAAATTGATGCTGAATAGATTACATCAAATACCTTAACTAAGAGTATACCGAAGGTATAAACCATACAGCAACTAGAAAAAAAAAAACATTGAAATAAGAGAGAATGCTATTACACGCTCCATGCTAGTTAGGCACTTCCCAGTACCCAATATATTCCCACGACTTGGACTACTTCAATCAACATAACGAAGAGACATTGATACGACATCATTCAGCAATGAATAAGATATTGTATGGGATTACAAATATCAAAAATTTCCAACTTGGCGAAAAAATGGCCTAAAAGACCTTTTTACAAGTTCACCTAACTTGCTGGGGTTGTGGACTTTAGTAATTTCCTAATAGGAAGTCCTGAAATATTATTTTGTAAGCTAATGCAACGTTAACTTATAGTTCCCGACATTTCAATAATACCTTGGATTCTGTATTCAAAGATGAGCTTGAAGCGGCGCTTACAATTCCTAAATTCACGGCTGAATGGGCTGTCGTTGTATTTGGCCAAGAATTTGTTTATGTACGGTCCAGGCCGTGGAAAGCAATAGGTAATGCTTTAATTAGGTAATTTTGAAAGTTGTAATCCACTGAATAATGTTGGCATTCCAGGTGTGAACAATGGTTTTTGAGTTCATGAAATTTCAGTTATTTTTTCTACAAAAAAAAAAAACTATACAATTTACATGGTTTTTGAAGTGTTTTTGTGACGTCAAATCTCAGCTGCAAATACATTATAAAAAGATCATGATCTCTACAAGAGTAAAGCATTGTTGACTTAGAGACAAAAATCGATGCGCTCTGCCCTCAGAGCCGAAATTTGAGCCAGCAACTGTTCCGCCCAAAAGTATGCAATCTGCATGTACTTCAGCCGCTAATACCAGCGTTTTGTAGTGGTTTCAACCGATTTTTTTTTCTCTTGTACCTCTCTTCGCACGCAGCTAATAGCTGGAAACACAACTGAACAGGGGCAGCGCAACGAGGACGAAACGGACGAGCACGATGATACTAGCTTGATCGTGTTCGAACCCTGAAACCTCCTGCCCGGGTTCGGCGTGGATTGCTGCGGAGTTGCGTGTCCAGGTGTGCTGCGAGTGGATGCTGACTGTCCGCTGCCCGAACTGGTCGTCTGGACGGTGGGCGACTGCCACGGCGAAGGTTCAACATGTGAAGGCGTATACGGAGCGGGCAAGACGAAACAGTGAGCCATGCGTCAAACAACCACACACACACACACACACACGCACACATACACAAAAAAGAGAAACAAAATATCGTTAGATATCACTAATTAAGAGGCTTCTACATTGGTGGACTATGTGCGAAGAAACAATTGCATGGAATACGCATATCGACGGGGAAAGTGAGTGTGTAAGAAAGAGATGTAGAGATAGAGAGATAGCGGCTGAGAGCAAGAAATGAAGAGTGTGAAGACGGGGATGTACTAAAGGTGTAACTGTATACTGTAACCATATCTAGCATTTGTTTAGTATTTTGATGAAATAGTTTTACGCATACGGATAATCCGTTTGCTTTGCGATAGGGCCGATGGGACGCGACAGGGACGTGGCAATAGTGGCTGAGTGTCTTGCCTTCAACAAGCCACGGGCAGCTACTAGCGAAAACGACGGGGCGCCGGGGATTGACTGAATTTCCCAACCCAAAACCCGCTCCAACACACAATCTAACGTTCATCTGATAATGAGGGTTCCACTCCATTCACGCAGTAGGTGATGTGCTTCGGCTGACAGCTAATTCCAACACGGTTTTACAACACAGAGAGCAACCGGTAGGGGCTGTTTGCAAGGGGTCTGGAAGTTCCCTGGAGATTGGAGTCACCGCGCTCCGAATTACGCGACCTCATCCTTACGTGAGTTCATTTGGCTTGATCGACATCAAGGGTCATCTCTACATGTGGTTATGGTTCCTGTGTGTCTGTGGTGCGAGTGGGAACAAGGAAGGTGGTAGCATTTCATTGTAACGTCGTCGACAACCGCACGGAGCTACCATCATTACCGCCAGTGCCAAAAGACTTCCTTCAGTCTCTCAATTTTCCTGAAGCCACTTTATTTGTTTGCGGGTGATGCACACGATGGATGCAGCTGGTTACGGTTTTTGTGGAGGTTGAGGTTCATTTTTTTGCATAAAACTTGCCCGCAATTACCAGAAGTTTGTCACACACCGGGTACGATTCGACGTATGTGCGACGCTCTGTATGCAGATCAACCGTTCTGAAAACTTGTTTCAACATTCGATAGAGCCCACGAAAGCACTCCCACACTCACCCAGACGGTTTCGGGAAATGTAAGATACACTGGCACTGATAAGAAACGGTACTGGTGTTGGGTGTTGGAAGTACACTCGCAGGTCCACTGCTCCCCAAAACGTTAGTAAAGAGGCCCAAACCCCTCCATTTCCTATTTTCTCCTGGACTGGACGCATTGAGGCTAGAGTTTGGCTGGACGGAGCCCATCCACGTGACAGGCAGTTGGTGCCGGGAGTGGTGCCGGGATAGCGTAACCAACGTGAGCACAAAACTACATTTCCCGTCCGTGGGAAAAAAAAGCAACCGGAGTAAGAAACATATACTACACAAAAAAAAACAACTCCAACATCCCAACCCCGAGTGAACAGTGTGGACGCCCCGGAGAACTGAAACTCTATTAAAAGTTTCGAATAATTTGTAAATAATATTAATACAAGCTGCACGCGGCGGTACGAACACACACACACACCCACACGACCACACCGCCATTGGGGTGAGACTTCCGCGCCAGCGGAGGCAACTGATAGCCTCGGTACCCGGTGGTAATGGTGTGCTTTCTTCGGTTTTCGCTACCTTTTTTCCGCCCAGGCGTCCTCCGGTTTTGCTGCGACCACTTCCTTTTTGCACGCTGTCGTGGTATAAGGTGTGTGTGTGTGTGCCTCGCAACAGGCGACACAGCAAGGTCTCGGGGTTGTTTCGCTACCGGCACCACTAAATTTAAAGCTGCCAAGAGTTGACTATAAACATTAAATATAAATTAAAATCGGAAAAGGAATAGCTGGCACTATCGGACTGGCAAAGCGAATGCGGCAAGCTGTGTGAACCGTTTTGGCCAAGGTATGCAGAGGTAAAAGGGCTGTGGGTAGCGAGACACGAGGGAGGGAGAGAAAAAAAGGATGGCTTAATAAATTCTGTAAAAAAGGAGAAGTTGAAAAAGAAGAAGAAGAAAAGACTAGCAACAAATAGATGGAACGCCCCCTCCCAGTCGTAGGACGGTGCAACACTGCTGTCTACGGTGGTGATGGTGGTGATCCAAGCGCAGGAAGCGGAATTGTGTGGAAAACATGAGGCAAGGTCGGTGTGTGTGTGTGTGTGTGTGTGTGTGTGTGTGTGTGTGTGTTTGTGTGCGTTTTCTTATACTTCGATGTTTTACTCACTCACCATCGTAAGCAAAACTCTGGCAGCAACACCTTCCGAATATGGAACGGGAGGTTGCTAACGTGCGCGCGAGGTGCATTTTTAAAGTAATTTTTTTTCAGTTTTTTATTTTTATTTTGGCATGCTTCAAGCGTTAGCCAGGGCTTGGAGGTTGTGCCGAAACACGAGGAACGAGTGGTCGCAGGACGCAGAAACTTGTTACGCCCGAAGTTCATCTATCGCTCGGTCGGAAGAGTGTTGCCGTAGGGGGCCCGTGGGCCGTGTCGGGCGATACGCTCTGGACGTCGGGTTAGGGCGACGATTGAGAGACAGCGTATAAAAAAAAAATATACGTACACATAGAAATGCCGAGTGGAATAAACCTCAAATCACTGGCAATGGGATGTGCGATTATGATGATGCTTTAAAACGAGACTACAAAACTCCCTGCCCTGCGCACCTGCATGCGGGGAGCGTTTTTTTTTTGCGCTCTCGGGTTATATTTTTGATTGATTGTGCTACCGACTGTCGTGGTGAGAGATGAATGCCCACTGTCAAAATGTCTGTCAGCGGGACCGTCGGACAGTATGTGTATTATTCGTTACTTCATTTTACTTTCTTTAGCTTTCATGAAATATGTACTACATTTTTTGTGGGTGTTAATTGATTCTACTCTGCAATGGCAACCAACTTTACCCGTTTTAGCCAATCGGGCACAATCTTTTCACTCTCACACACACACGTCCATACAAGAAATCGGTTTAAAGGGAAGCCCTACCATCGAGGAATGAAATGCCGGGTGGTAAACCAACATCCATTCTTCCCTCAGCACCCATAAATCATGACCCCATGACACGTTTGCTATTTTAGTACTTCACCTCGCACAACGGTACCAACAGTGGCCCCGGGACTGCACCACTTTCTGCGCCAGCAGGCCCCACTGCTTCCAAGGGCAGAGGCAAACGAAAGGGATAAGGAATGGCTGGCTTCTGCAAACAGTGTTAATGAATTTCAATCATCTGACTCACCCATCGGTTGGGCGGTGGTGGGTGGAGGACTGGATTCGTTCATTCCCGAATTGTTTCACCGATTCTTTGGGTCGCCTTTCGCTCTGCTCGTGCCATCACATTTTCTTTATTTGAGAAGAAGCTTTTATTTTTTTTTTCTTCTTTGGTTTTGCTCTGCGCGAGTGTGCTCATTTCTATCGCCGTGCTGCCGTGCACAATGCACAAAAGAGGGTGGGAGGCCGAACAATTCAGGTTATCAGTCAGGTGCATCAATCAAACGCTCCGCAGCGTTTGCCAGTGGCCTGCAGGAGATGGGAACGGTGCTAACAGTATGCCAGAGTAGCCCGGAGTACAATACAGCTCGCGAATCCAACCGTAACGCGACAGTGTTTGCGGGCTTTTGTCGGCGAATGGACAGCGTCATGGTGAAATAATTATCAATAAAGCTATGGAAACCCCATTATCAGATAGTTGTACCCGGTCGATGGCGCTACCTAAGGCGGTGAGGATCCAGGAAGGTCTTCGTCTATCAGTACCCGAATGGACAAAACCTTGCTGAACGGCACTAGTACGCAGATATTGTTGTCCATTTTACACTGAAGACATTCAAATCTTTCAAGCCATTTCGTTTGATGAACGTTTGATGGCGAACTTTTGCTGCTACGGTTGCATACTGGAAGGCGTACTGCAATCTAATGACTGGTTGAGCTGACAAGCTCATCAAGCGCGCCCTAAAGTATGCAATCGTACTGCGAGCGCCACAGCATCCTGTATCCAACCCGTGTACGAAGCGTTACTGCACGGGAACCGTTTCTACAGTTTATCGAACACACAGCAGAATTACAACAACAGCAAAAAAAAAAGAAATAAATCAAATGCGCTTGGTCACTGGGCGAAGGTGACTTTCGTCAAATGCTTGCCCTCGTCACTAATCTGCTTACTGTACAATATGGAGCACACCTATGAAGGTACCATGGGATGGAAAACATACAAACACGCACACTCACAGCCCCAGCATACTGAATGCATGAGTGCAAATCTTATGACAGAAGAGATGGAGAGCGAGCGTCCTGCAATGAGAGTGATGTAATATATTGAACACTGGCGTGGCTGTGCTGGTCTTGCTTTGGAAGATGGTTGATGGTAAATATGAAGGCAACCGATGCCATTTACACAGAAGGAACTGCGTGTGTGTGTGTGTGTTTGTGTGCTTGGGTGTGTAAATGTAAATATAGAATATCGTCATATCTCTGTGCGCAGCGTGAGCGAGCGGTGACCAAACCAAATCTGTAAGAGACTCTAGACTAGCAGTACAATTAAAAATGGAACGCTCCGGATGGAGGACCGGGCAGGTATGCGATAGTAGTAGTACGCCGTAATGATGAAACGCAGCATTGAAGAGAACATTGCCGACTAACCGTCGCACGGATACGAGTGATTTACACAAACTCATACTCAATACGCTCCCAGCGCAACCAGACTATCCAAAACGATTGGCCACACTTACGCATAGCAGCTGGGCAAACAGACGCACACGGCGGGCACACTCCCTCCTGCATCACGATGCTGAGTTCGATCCTGCGGATGGTGCGGAAGGGAGAATCAGGAAGTAACTAGGTATGGATGGTACGATATCGATATGTTTACCTCTGCCCGCAATGAGTGTGATATAAACATATAAACATATGCAGCAAGCACAAACACTAAAGGGCAAAAACCAAATAAAAAAAGCTAACTCGAAAATCCACATAAAATCCTTCCACTTCAACTAACTGGAATCTAACCTAACCCGTCGAAGCGTGAAGGTGACAAACCATGAGTGAGCGTTTTTTCGAGCATCGAGCAATGTCGTGTCGTGTTGCCATCGGGCGAAATAATTGACGCGCGTGGGTCAGCTTGAATCAAAACATATCCCCGACAATAGAGCCGTGCAATAAATGCTGTCAATTTCCTTCCCCTCTTCGATGCGAGGCACACAACCTTCTTATCCAAAAACAAAAAAAAAACGAACAAAAAAACATTACGAATGCGTTGGGCCGACGGGAACACCCCCATACTAAAGCCTTTGCCGTATTTAGGATATCAATCAATTACACGCCTAATTCTGTAAGTATTACACGAGTAACGCTCTATGCTAGCTACCCGTTTCCCGCCACCGTTCCAAACCATTGCCCGTTGCGTTTTTGTTTGAAGTGCGGTGAATATGCCGGGGAGCGCAGCAAGAAGTGCTGGACAGTTGTGACACGCAAATAGATGATTGTTTTTCAATTTTACCGGACATATTCGGATGAGACGCTGTTTGCCGTTGATCTCCAGCTAGGGTAGATGACGATCAGAGCTAATGCCATATCCTACTGAATGCAGTAAACCCACACAACCCAAACAGGACGGAATCAATTTGGCGTAACGCATCCTAAAGTGATGGACGTTTTTGGCCGTGTGCATAATAATAAAAAAAAAACACACACACACATACTGAGCTGTTACTTTTTTAGGGCTTTTCATATTTTATTTCACAAAAGAGTTGGAATATTTGTTACATAAAAAAGTACTAAATTAAAAGCAAAAAAAAAAAAAACAAAGAAAGTATCATTGACTACTCACCGCTTACCAGCGCAAACCCATCTGGCATATAAAGCAAATCAGGGGAGACAACAACCAATAAATGACCAAAACGGTTGAGCTTGCGGAATGTTGCGCGAATGGCACGGGGGGAGGGAAGCAAAACCGCTTTCCTTCAACCTGCGCAAGGTTCTTCGGTATCGCCAAGCAAACTAAAGAACAATCCATGATATCATTAGCAAGACAAAACTAAAAAGGAGATAATACACGTTAGTGGCTGTTCGCTCACAGCGTGACGCCAGAACTCTTAAGCAGCAGCTCCAATATCCAGTATTTATATGAGGAGAGCGGGGGGGGGGGGGAAACAACACACAAAAACAAACCAAACAAACCAAACCAAATTCAGATAAATCAAGATGTTATAAACTTAACCGTGGCAGGGGAACCGGGCAGTTTGAAGCGCTTTAGAGGGTAACGAGGGATACGGAACGGAAGAAGAGAAAATCATTAAACCCCGTATCGTCGTGTCGCTCTCCATCTTGACCTGATGTACTCCTTCTCCTCCTCTTTCTCCTTCTCCTCCTCCTCCTCCTCTTCCTAATCGTTCTCCTTCCCGTCCACCCGCAAACGAGAAGGGACAGCTTCCTCCCACTGACCGTTCAATGAGTGCTTTGCCACGACAAGTTAAAAAAGTATGTAAAATTAAATAAAAAAAAATAACAAAAACAAACAACAAATATCGAAAAAAATACCAGTTGGAGAAAGAAAACTGTTTTCGTGTTCGTATTATTTTTCTGCTTTTTCCTTTCTATTTACAGCAGGTTCGAAACACTCCAGGAAGATGCTGCGGGAGGAGATCAAAATGGTAAAAAAAAAACGAACTACTCCGAATATAAACAGCGTGCCAAGTTTGCAAGCGTACGCCAAATTACACCTTTATGCATGTTGTGGC